>CAVNYN010219537.1:0-48549 GCA_963692815.1 Nyctanthes arbor-tristis
AAAAATTATTCCAAATTTCATATTCTTGCAAATTGCAATGGGACGATAGATAGCAAGAATATGAAATTTGGAATAATTTTTGCATGTTGTTAGGAATCCCATTCTAGTACTAGCGGATAATGGTATTTTTTTCTGCCTTATAAACTTGGCAGTTGAAACTCACCAATAAAAGAAATTACCTGTTTTTAAGGTAGAGCCCGTGCTTATGGTGTCATAAAATAACATTTTTTGATGTTAGAAAAATTTCAATGTTGCTAGATGTTGTATAGATAAAAGGTCAACGATTTGACTTGTTCTAATGGGATGTTGACATGGGGCAAACGCGTAATTAGAAGGATGCAAATTAACTTATAAAAATAATATATAATTATTAGTTTTTTATATTATACTAGGGTTAATTTCACAAAAGATTTCTAACCTTTGAGCTAAGAATCGATTTCGTTCCTAACATTTTTTTATTCTCCTAAGTCCCCAACCTTTTATAAATGCGCATAATAGGTTCCTTTTAACACTATTCCTTTAACTTTTCATAAAAAATGACAGTTATGCACTCTTAACTTTTTAATTTTACAAAAAAAAATTTTAAAATATTAAAAATAATAAAAAATAAAACACCCACCCCACCTCTCCTATCCCCTCCCTCCCAGCTTACTGTCGCTTCTGGCCTTCAAAATGAGAGGGTAAACCTCTCTCCCCTCCATTTTCTGTCGTCTCTGACAGCAAATTGGGGAGATAGGATTCACCCCCATTTTTGCTGTCGAAAACGACAGCAAATTTGCTGCCAGAAACACTAGGGATGAATGCCCTCATTTGCTGCCATCCAGTAAGAAATGAGGAGAGGTTCACCTCTCATCGTTCTGCCGAAAACGACAGCAAAGTTTGCTACCATTTCTGATAGCAAAAACACTACTAGCAATGGTAGCATTTTGGGGGGGGGGGTGAATCCCTCCCATTTCCTGACAAAAATGGCAGGAAATGGAAGGGATTCACCTCCCATTTTGGCTGCCAGAGACGGTAGCAAGTTGAGAGGGGAGAGTGGGTGGTGGGTGTTTTCCTTTTTTTAATTATTTTTAATATTTTTAAATGCTTTGTTTATAAAATTAACAAGGTAAATTTCATATATCTCCCCAATCTTTGCACTTAAAATCGCCTGAGTCCCTAATCTTCTTTTTTAGGGTGCTGGGTCATCAACCTTTCATAAATATGCATAAAAGGTCCCTCTTGACGGAATCCATCCAAAAGCCCGTTAAATCATTGGCCAAATTACCACAATATCATTATCCTTTAATTTTAAAAAAGCAAAAGGAATTTAAAAAAATATAAAAATAAAAAAGAAAGAAATAAAAAAAATGAAACTGAAAGGGGGGGACGCCTCCCTCCTCGCTGCCATTTCCAACAGCTTGAAGCTGCCATTTCTCCCCCCATTCTTCTGCTGGAAATGGCAGAAGAATGGAGAGGAGTCTCCCTCCTTTTCCAGCAGAAGAATGGGTGGAGTCTCCCTCCCATTTTCTGCCATTCCGGCAGAACAAATGGGGGGAAGACTCTCCCCATTCTTCTGTTGTTGGAAATGGCAGTGGAGGGCCTCTCCCTCTTTCAGTTTCTTTTTTTTTATTTTTATTTTTATATATTTTTAAATTTCTTTTGCTTTTTTAAAATTAAAAAGTAAGGATATTGTGGTAATTTGGCCAATACATTGATGGACTTTTGGATAGATTCCGTCAATAGGGATATTTTGTGCGTACTTATGAAAGTTTGAGAACCCAACGCGTTAAAAAAAAGGTAAGGGACGATATGTATAAAGGTAAGGGACGATATGTGAAATTTACCCAAATTAAAAAGTTAAAAGGGTATAACCATCATTTTCTATGAAAAGTTGAGGGAGTAGTGTTAAAAGGGATTTATCATGCGCATTTATGAAAGGTTGAGGACCTATGAAAGCGAAAAAAATTAGAGATAAAACTGATTCTTAACTCAAAAATTGATTCTTAACGCTATTTTGCCAATCATCAATTTAAAATAAAATTCACTTCAACCAAGACTCGTCTAGTTTGAATAATAATTAAATTTAATTTAATTAGGAAAAATTTTAAAATGCCATAAGTAAATGTTGGTTTCACATTTTTTTTTTTTTGAAAAATAAATACATGTGCTACCTTTTAACAAATGTGCCGCTCCGGCCAAACTCCCCACTTAAGTAGGGAGTTTCACCCTATTGCCTACGTAATAGCTTCCGCCTTCCTCATCATCTCCACCTTTCTTTCAACAACCACATCCCCTATTTCCGACGAGTGAAATGTTTCAACACTCGTTGAATTTAACAGTCCATCTTAGTTTACCCATATTGAATTTTAAAATGCTATATTGATTACCAATAGATAATGTGTTGCTTACTCTTCAAATTTCCGATGTATATATATACAAATTTTACTAAGGAGATAGATAAAACTCCTATTAAGAAGTTAGATGGTTAACATGGTGAAAATCTAATGAAAGCGACCCCCTGTTGATAGGGCCACTTTTGTTAGATTTCCGCCACGTGAGTCATAAGGTTCTTTAATAGGAAATAAGACTCTATAGATGAGGCTTTGTAGCTGGATTGATATATTATATATATATATATATATATAACGCTAGTTATAAACCATAACAACAAAGAAATTTCGACGTACCATGTAATCAAATTAACTCAATTCTTCAAGTCCACGTCTCCAACATTCATACCCAACAGTAAATTAATCGTAATGTGACGAAGCCATCTTATAGCTGAGCTAGGTCCAGCCAAGGCCCAACTTTTTTTTTTTCCTTTTTAAATGGCATCCCAGGTTCTAAACCCATGACCATATAAAGTGAAAATTAGTCAATACACACCTATTGATCTTTGTAATAAAAAATATTTATTTTAGTTTTTAATTAATAAATAACAAATATTGAATCATTTTATTTGAAATAATACAATCAGTGTAACAAATTACAATTAAAAGTGTACTAAGTATTTTTGTAATTTGTTCTCAATAACTACTCTCAAAACTAAAATAGTTATAATTGAGAGTATTTTTGCAATTTGTTCTCAATAACTACTCTCAAGATCAAAATAATTACAATTGAGAGTATTTTTTCAATTTATTACAAATGTAACAACTTACATATAAAAATCGCTATATACAAACTAGTTTCTAATTTTTAGTTCTCCAACTAAGCCCATTACCGAAAACATGTATACACGCTCAATTTAACCTGTACAATTAATTCTCAAGTTGACTTGATAGCGGCTTAAACGTAATTCTAGTTGCATTTCATGCTTGTATCTTTTTGTTCAATATGTTTATCTCGTATTTGAATTAGAATTTATACTCTTAAAAGTGATTTTGTAGGCTTAACTTTATGTTTTGTATTATGAAATCGAGAGATTTCATTCTTATGAGTTTACAGTAACAATAAATTAAAGAGAAGAAAAAAAAAATTGAGGTTTGCCCCCTTCCAAGTTCCAACCCCCCACACTTTCCAAATTTATTATGTGAACTGCACATGAAAAATGGATTGAAAAATGAAATTCTCAAACCCAAAATGTTCTTCAACTATCAACATTTTGCATTCCACCGTAGACCAGGAAACAATCAGCCGTGAGATGTTCTTAGGGGCGGAGCGACGAGCCCCTGCAAAATCGGTCGCCGCAAGGTAAGTCGCCCCTGCAAAAATTTCAGCCGCCTGGAAGAAAGGGAGCTGCTGTTAGCCAGTTACTGTGTGAGGGGGGAAATGGCGGATGATGAAGAAGATGAAAGGTTTTTATGTGTAAAATTACATTAATGCCCTTAATTTTGTTTCAACACCTTATGGGCCGGAAAAATAGGTTATTTGGCCCAATTTCAATTTGGAAAAATGGTTTAAACATACTAGCTTCCGATCTCATGCTTATTTCACTTAGCAAAAGTCATTATGATAGTAAACTTTATTTAGTTTTTTGTCGTGCGTTAATTATCTAATTGCATAGTTAATTTTATATCAAATTTTTAATGTTTACATTTATACGCAATTAGAACATCAAATTGAAACCTTAATTTGAAACAAAATATTTAAGTTTTAATATACACTCTAAAACCTCATACCAAAATAAATTTCAAATTTCTCTTAGTTCAGTTTACTTTTTCACTTTCGACTTTAAAGTTTTAAATTGATTATTGTCTTATTTCTAATTATTAATCTACTCACAACAATATCTTCAAATCAAACTACAATGGTAGTCAATAAAATACAACTAGTGATATTAATATATTAGGAATCCTACCGACCAGTCGCAATATTGAAATGGCGACCGCGCTGGCAAAAATTCCTAGCTCCGTCCTTGGGTTGGAGATTTGCAGAAGAAGGAAGTCCGGTGAAGAAGAAAGGGATAATGGGGAAGAAAAATTGATATAAAAGGCCCAATATTTTGTGGTGTAAATATTCATATATAAAAAAAAATTATAAATAACTTCAGTGCTAAATTTATATGTTTTTAGTACTTTTTGTGCTCCCCCCCCCCCCCAAATTTAAAGTCTAGCTCCACCACATGTCACCACCTCTGACGTCTTCAAATTCTGAAGTTGTACATCAACCGCACTGGCTCATTTTTCAGCTATTACTTTTATGGGTGATTTTGATCTCCTATCAAGTATCAACCAACATGCAAAGAGTCCGTCTGGCAGTGAATTGCAGCCAGATGGTTGTTAGGAGAAACTTGACAGTTTTAAGGGTTTCCTAGTGTTTAGGTGCTCATTTTGCCTACATGTTAAAGGGAACAGGATTAGGTGGTTAAAAATCTACGTATTTGAGTTATTTAACAGACATTATCCGCCGAGTGTGTTTTCTATTAGCCTCGTTGTCAATTCTATCAAAATAATCTGATAGATTTTTGAAGAGTGATAGAGGAGTGGCCGAAACTTCATTAATAAAGTCCAATGAATTTTCAACATTTTAAAGTTTAATGAGTTTCCAGCAACATAATTCGGTTAGTATTGAAATATTTAACTCATTTCTGACTGTTCATCATCGGACGAGACCTCTATATTTGACAGCCCTCATTTCTTCGCCATGCTACCCAACTAGCTTGCATAGCAACTCCCCTCTACCACCACAACCGCCATGCCATCTACCAGATTTAAATATATATATATATATATATCCGAGCTCTAAATGAGGCTAATAGAGAGATGGGAATTTCGAATAGTCGATTGCCCTTCTCCATTTGCCCATAGATTCAGTAATCACTATCAACAAAATCAGTAACCCATTAACACCGGTTGTATCTATAATATTTGTTTCCAAAAATGGTCCAACACTCAATATGAGTGGCGCCGTTAAGGGCATTAAATTGTGGGGGTTTTTTTTTTTTTATATAAAATAAAACCACTCGAGGTGGCAAATTAATTATTGTTGATGATAATAATCTATTTATATATTAATAGTAAGAGAAGTTTGTTGTATAAGATATATTTGATTATGCCATGATGGCTGATTTTATTCTGACTTCACTCAGCTTTTTTCCTTTTATTATTTTCAGTTGGTTTTTTTTTTACACATATTTACCTAATTATTCGCTGCTTCTTCTAGAATCCTTCGTCAATCTGACCTCAGACTGGTAGTGTTTCTATAGAAATTGATCAGGCTCTATTTTTGGAGTATGTTCGCTCATGTGACGAACAAGATCAAATCTGATAGTCTTTCTATAGAAATTGATCAGACTCTATTTTTGGAGTCTGATTACACATATAACAAAAGAAGCTACACAAGTGATCCAACTCTATTTTTAGAGTTTGATCAATTTCCTTTGAAAATTTCCTCAGGCTCAAATTCTGGATTTATAAAATCAAATCAATATTCTTACCTTATCTATTTCAATTTTTATCTCATATATTTTTTTGAAAGTTCCCTAATCTCCTCTTTTTTGCTAGTTTAGGGTTTTTATTTATTAGTATTTTTTGAGGCCGACTCTGACGGCATGCTTTCCCGATTTCTAATTTGCTCTATGTTCCTCTCTACCTTCATCAGCGGATCTTCCCCTCACAACCTGCTTCTCTTTGCCACTTCTGCTGACTTCGATATCAATTGAAGTCTGATTCCACTTCTCTCCACCACATTTGCCGAGTTCGATTTCGCTACCGATAGATCTTTGAGTTGTCTTTTGTTTGTTCAATTTCAAATTATTGTTTCGATCCTTCTATTCTGATTTGAGTTGGAAGTATTTTTTATAATTACATAATATAGTATATAAACTAATACATATTGTTTTTCCCGGTATATCGTTATATTAACTAATCTGTAGCTAAGTCAGTGGCTTGGTATTCATTGTGATATTCACACGGAATTACAACAGCACACCTAATATGACTGTGGGGAAGTCTACCCGACAATGCTTGTATTTGATTACACTTTCCTCAAGCTTCCACGTTCCCTGCGGAACCTTCAAATTCTCAAGTAATCTTTGATTTCTTTTCTCCCAAAATTTACTACAAACTTAATTTTCTTGATTTCATGTTGTTTAATTGTCATTATTATTGTGACTTTTTGTTGTGTGTGTTTATATTTGTTTTATGTTTTTTGATTTCATGTGACTATACTAATGTGATTGTTGAGACTCATTCCAAGAAGATGGTTGACACCTTAGACAAAGTAGAAGACCAGACAGAATTTGGACTGCTCATCAAGGACTGCAAAATGATTTTGAAGGACCAGAATGACTTTAACGTGCGACATGTTAATCAGAGAGCTAAAAAGGCAGCTCATACACTTGCCCGTCGGTCTAGAGAGTTTAATAATCCTTGTACTTTTAATGTGTCCCCAACTTGGCTTAGCTCGATTACTTATTTGGATGTAAACCATGACGCTCATGTTAATGAGAATTAAGTCTTTATTTTCAAAAAAAAAAAAAAAGAAATGATTATTCATTGTTGCTTCTATTGAAAAGTTGTTCTATGTTCTTGCATTATTGTTTTCAATCTGTTTAATCTAATATGATAGTTGTTGTGGCATGGTTTCTTTGATGTAATCTGTTCTTGCTATTGCTTTCGTTTTGTTTAATGTAATCTAAGAGTTTTCTATCACGAGTTATTTGATTAGTTACAATATATGTAACGTCCCGCAAAACTCTAAAAGTAAATTAAGCAATATAATCAATATTTTGATAATGATTGAATGATTACTTGAAATTGCATTGTAAGACTACTTGAATTGCATTGAAAGATTATAAGATTGTTAACATAAGACTATGGTTTTGATTAACATGAATCAAACTACAATGACTTAATTACAAGACAATACGAAATATAAGAATTTCCAAAGTAATAAACGAGTGGACAAGGGATAGGCCACATCATCCCATAATTGCACAGTGCTAAAATTGCCATTTTGCATGATGTAATTAGTGGAAAAGTTAATTAAAAATGATTAACTTCTAACAATGATAAAAGGCCAAAGAGTTGGAAAGAAAATCACCAAAATCCCTTCAAAACATTTCATCTATCTCCTCTATAGTCCAAATTACTCAAATTCGCCCAAAAACACTGTGAAAAGGAAAAACACCCTAAACACCCGTCAAACATCTACTTTTACACTTGAAAATACATCATTCTATAAATAGCAAGATTCCAACTTATAAAAACAACTTATATGAGAAATACCAATACCTTAAAGGCACTTTTCCGCTTAGAATTATTCAAAGAATCTTTGAAGTGAGTAACACGTATCTTGGCTATTCCTCTTTGGGACTCTTGCTTTCCTTAAATTGTTTTGGAATTCTATACTTGATTGTGCATAATTATGTTGAACAAATGATTGCTTCTTACTTTTGGGCATAGCTAGTGGTGTTATCTAACTATTTTGCCATACTATGTGCTAATCTTTGTGGTACTATGACCGTACTAAGTAATCTTCGTCATCTTGAATTTTTGTATCTTACGGTTACGGGTAGATACTAAATTAGTAATGGCCCGACTTGTGCATATAAAAGTTTCCTCTTTGTGCATAAAAGTAACATTTCTTACATTTCATCACGAGCCAATATATGTTGTTATTCACTGAGTACATTGTACTCACCCCTCTTACTTTTCCTTTAACAACCTTGTAGGTATGGAATTAAGAACTTTGTAGCTGGATCGTTCCAAATATAGAGAAGATATATGTAAGTGATCGAGATTTCGTTGTGGATGACCCACAATAAATGTTGCATAGTTATAGTAACATGATATTATGTATAATAGTGTTTGACTTATATTTGTAAAGTCTCACATTCAATTTTGAATCGAGATTAATTTCTCAAATACTTCCACTACCGTTAAGCGCCTATAACACGGGAAAATAAGGTAATAAATTTGGGGACGTGACAATATAATTTCAATTCAAATGTTTGGTTTAATTTGTTTAGTTAGTAAAAAGGTTTTAAAATAAAAACATGCAAAGAAGTATAATTATTTGAACTTATTTTAATGTTGATTTTAATGGCTTTGGATTTGATGAAGATGAAACTGGCTCTTTGAATTTATTCCAAGTTCAGATGCGTGTTGGCCGCGTTGCACACAACATATTTCAGTTACAATACAGATCGATAACAGAAAGGTATTGTAAAACTTCCCTGAGTATGCAAATTGGTAGAAGGCACACTCGATGTTTATAACTTTAGTCTTCATTTTTTGTACCTATCACGTAGATATAGCTAATTTAATTTCTTCATCAATAAATTTATCTTGTGGATTTTACTCAAAAGGATTTTACTATGTTTCATTAGTGTTTTTGCTCTTGCTGTTTTTGTAGTTGGCGCCGTGTAGATGCAAATGAGCAACTGCACTTCCCCTTTCAAATATTACATTATTCACTCTTGATTTTTCAGGTTGAGGCTTTTCAGATAGTGATTATATCAATTTTGGTTGGCATGAGGTATGTTCTCAGTTTTCCTTCTATATTAATAGGACGTTATCTCAAGTATCTATATTAGTTTTCCTAGGACTATTTTTGAATAGGTGATCTTTGCCAAGTGTATAAGAATAGACATCCATTTGTAGCAAACGGTGTTTTGCTTAATGTAATCTAGATTCTTCCGTGTTGTTTCTAATGCAATTGTAAAATGGAAGATATTATGCTAGAATTGGATTTTATGGCAAAAAAAAATGTGATTTTCCAAGATGACAAAGATACACTGATGAAAGTCAAGAAAATTGTGGATGGACTGATATGGGATAATCCATACTCATTATTGACAACTTACTATTGTGGTGCTAATAGAATGTATTTCTGCTCTCCTAATAGCATGTGCTTTGCCTTTTTTTTTTTTTTTTTCATTTCCTAACAAATTAATGTCAATTTTATGTCAAAAAATCCCAACTCATGATGGGGCAAAAAAGAGCTAGGATGTTTCTAAACCCTCTCATTTTGCTGACAAATGACTATTCTGTTCAAATTCCAACCCTTTTCAACAGCAGTTGCCTGGAATTCACTTCTTTACTGTGCGCGTGCTTCTGCTAACAACTTATGCAAGCAACTCCATATAGTTACAGAAATCTCTTGGGAAGTTGCGAGTATTCAGAGAAGATGAAAGTCAATGAGTTATTTGATTCTCATCATCACCACTCCCAAAAAATCTCATAGTCCATATTTGATAAAGCTGATTGACAAAAAAGCTTTCCTTTTCCAAGTGATTTTGTTGAATCAATTGGACCCCATTTGGCAACCATTTATGTAATTGGCTAATTTATCTTAGCCAATGTTAGTGTTCAATTTCTGCACTGATTTTAGCCACACACTCACCATCGCCCAACCTCAAGTTCTACTGTATGGAATTTACTTAAGAGTTGTGGTATTTGTAAAAATAAATAAATATATCAAATGGTTGTGTCAAGTATTCCAGATAGTACTGCATTAAAAATTGGAAAATATAAGGATGTATTGATACAGGTTATGAAGCTGCGATATTGATGAACACAAATTAACCAAGATAATTTACTTTTTCAGATATCATGCAAAAAAATCTCAATTCTTGATGAGGAATTTTTTCCTTTTTTTTTTTTTTGGCCGACTTACGGGGATAATGTGATAATTTATATTACTCCGTGTGTGTGTTTTTTTGAGTTGGAGATTGTCCATCTTATTCTTTGAAAGATTCAGATATAAATATAATTGTTATAGCATGTGTATCATTCATTATTAATTTTTATTTCTGTATTGTGAGTGTTTATTTAAGGATTTTATGATATCAAATATTGATCATATCTAATTGTTGTAACATGTGTACCACTCATTATTACTTTGCTACTATTTTGATTGTGAAGTATTTAGATTTTAATATGATACTATTTAGATTTTTTTATTGCTGTTATTCGGATGAGAAATCTAATAATAATAATAATAATAGTAAAGTGGGTCAGCCCACAAATAAAGAGCAGACAAGCGAAAGACAAATACGTTAAAGCAGATAAGCAATAGACAAGTGAGAAGATAGAATTGAGCCAACACAAAACCAGAGGAGGAGCTACTATACGACCAATACAATCAACCGCACTGGATTGGGAGGAATTTTTTTAGGGCTTCAAAGCTTTTGGTAGCCATGAATTCACGGAGAAAAGTCAGGAAAGCGGGCACAAGAACCAGACAGAAAGAGAAAATGATGATTTTATGTGAAATTACATGATTGCCCTTATTTTGTTTTTTCGCAAATTTGTGACGATGTTTTGGGCTGGAAACTGTTTGGCCCAATTGCTGGGGAAGTTTTCAATTTTGAAGGTTCTCCTTTTTTTTTTATCTTTAAAAATTTGACTTCTGTGCTATTTTCAATTTTGATATATTTTTTTTAAATTAAAGTTTGTGTAGGTTAAGTGACTAGATTTATAATAATATATTATTAATAGAAAAAATTTCTTTACCTCGTGTTAAAAGAGAAATAAAAATTTCCTTAACTTGTATACTTATTTATGAGCGTAGAGACGCAAAATGTAGTTTTTATTCACTATAAAGTTGAGATACAGTACAATGAAATTCTACAAAACGTTGAAAATATGACCGCGCTGCTGACACAAAATCTTGACTCTGCCCCTGTGCAAAATAGCAAACTTTCACAGGTAGTCTACACATTCTCCCATTGCTTTGGGTTTGCTGTACTCTGACAAACAGGGAGCATGATCAGGCCAAATAATACTGGAACCACCATTTAAAAGTATCTCCACATGAGATTTTTCTTTGTTAATAAAGTGTCTCTTTCTGCAATTGTTGGCAGTTTATCGAATTACATTAAATTTCCATTGTTCTTTCTTCGTTATCTGATAGATAATTATTTGCTGAGTTTAAGTCCTCTATATGTGTTGTTAATTTTGTGATATTGTGTTTAAAAATTCGTATTTATGTTTAGTTTGATGAACTACAGGAGATCGGACTTTGGGGCCAAAGTGTAAAGAAATAAAACCTGAAGGCCAAAAGAAAACAAAAAAAAGAAGAGAATTGGTGCTGCCGCACTCGAGTCGCTGAAAACAGCAGAACCGAGCAGATGGCCTGTGTGGCCGCATGCTAGATTTATACGGCCACACAGGTGTAGAAAATTCGCACCGATTTTTGGCACCAAGAGCCATGCGGCCGTATAGTTACCATGCGGCCGCATGGCCCCTATACGTGAGAAAATCCGATTTTTCTTTATTTATTTTGAATTTTTTTTGCAATAAATCTTGTACACGAATTTTATTCTTTTCTTAGGCTTTCTTAGACCTTATATATATATATATATATATATATATAGGTCTAGCCTAGTTTTAAAGGAGAGACATACGACAGAAAACACCACAGAAAATGAGAAGAAAAACACAAGGCCTTTGGAGTTTGGGAATCAAGTTCGAGATTCAAGAAGGAGAAGCTTGGTGCAAGAGTTCTTTATCTTATTCAAGATCTAATTACCCGAGTTATAGGCTTTATTTACTTGTGTTTTTCATTCATGATGTGTAACTGATTTGATTTAAAGGTAAGATGAACGATGTAACCTAGTTGGGACCGTAGTCATATTTTTCATGCTTAATTAATGCAATTAATTTTTATGTTAAATTCTTATTGGTATGCTGTTTTGTCTTTTTCTTTTTGGCGAATAGATGAATGAATCTATGGACTTTTGTTAAAACTCGAGAGAGGAATATTTAAGTTAGCTTATGTAATAAGAATCATTAATTTAGACAAGACAAAGAGATTTGCTTCTGATTAATACGGTCACTGTAGGGTGAACTTCAAGGAAGCCTATATGAATTTCCTGTTGATTAATGTATTTAAGAGGGTTGTTAACATGCTCACTTAGAGATAGTTGATGGAGACTAAATAAGTAGGATTGATTAGCCTCGAGAGGAGTAGTTAGTTAATTTCGAGTTCCGTCGGTCATATAGATTAATTGTTGCAAGACTAGATGGTCTAATTATAGTGAAGTCATGAGTCCTAACACATATTCATCATATATTTGCCTCTAAATCATTGTATATATTTTATTTTCTTAATTTTATTTACTTGTTTATTTATTCTCTTGTCTCAAATACAAATTAATTGATCATTCAAATAAAGTAAGAACTAATAATTTTGGTACTCAATCCAATCCTCCTGGAAATGATAACTCAAACTCATTATCTACTATATTATTTGTTCGACCCACACACTTGTGGGTTTCACAAACATATTTCACAGAACAAGTTTTTGGCACTGTTGCCGTGGTTGAGATTTATTTCAATACCAATTAGTTCGAGCTTTACTTTGAATTTTATTTATCTATTTGATTTGTTTGTCTTGTTCTTTTTAGGATGGATAATGATTATGACTGGTGCTCAATCGCTAATTTGTCCATAAAAACAACTAAAGCGCATGGAGAATGGATGAATGGTTTAGTGGCACAATTGAAGGAACGTGAGAAGAAACCCGAGAGTCGAGGAATAGAAACTGATTTGGTGTGTGAGTATTGTTGTGCAAATCATGCACTAAGTAATTGCCCAGTTGCATATCTAGCACGCAACTGGGATCTAATCTGTAAATTCTTTGGAGACTATTATGAGTAAAGTGATCGCCCATATGCTTGCTTAGCTCTACAATGGAACGAGCTTATAAATTCTCTGTGGAATGGTGAAGGGCAACAGAATGGAATCTCTCAAGATATCAATTCTCCAAACACTTTACAAACAAATAAAGTGACAAAAACCTCTATCATAATAGAAGAACATGAGAAAGATGATGAAGCGGTCTTAGAAGAGCAAGCTCTAAAAATCACTTTTGATGATGGAGAAAATTTCAAACGATCCTCTTATTTCAATTATTTGAAAATTGATTTTGTGATCATATCTGATGAGGTGGTTGAAGTTTTCAAAGTGTAATTTGAGATCAACGGAAATGTCAGTCTATATTTACATAAAAAAACACAGTAAATTTTTGGGGAACGCCTGACGCCGGGAAGAAAGTCAATCTTGGTAAGCTAAGAAGAGCATAAAAAAACTAGCTCTAGTCAGAGTTCCCTAAAAATTATTCCTTATAATCGAGTTCTAGACTATAAATAAAGCGCTGAATGGGAGGCAACCCATTATTTTATTTTATTCCATTGCATTACAAGTAGATTCTAGGACTCGCATTATAAATTAAGACACATTTCTTTCGTCTCGTTTATATTTAAACTTTAATTGCTAGGAATCACAGTTCTCCTATTCTTTTTATTGTTTTGACATGTTCTTTCCCTACTGCTAAAGTTCAGACTAGCCACACTGGCCCTACTCTATCCATCCTATCAGACTGTGATCCAAACTCACTATCAGCCATACCCTCAGGTAGTTTCTAAAATCTCTCAATTTTTGTTCTTTTTGATCTACATTAGGGCAATGGAGAATTTAAGTATGGAGGAATGATTATATGTGATTTGTTTTACTTGGTTGAGGTATATTTTCACTATCTTTTGGTCTGTACTTAACCTACGTATTGATCAAATTGTGTTAGTCGCAAAATTAAAGTTCGTAAGAAAAAAAAAATTTGCTTGGTTTTTGCAGTGTGTAGTGAAAAAATTATATATGTTGTTATGTTTTGTGTTCGGGAAAAAAAATATCGTGTTTTGTGTATATGTGATAAAGCAACTCATGATCCTAAAGTACTGGATTTAACTAGAGTTTAGCTTTGCTAGAATTAGGATCTTAAGTAATGCAAGAGAAAAATATGGAAAAAAAAGGTTTGTGCAGCGGACTTGGAGATATTTATAACACGATTGAATTAGCAAATTTCCACCTTTTATTTATTTGCTTTGCCTGAAATTGGTTATAGCTGGATTAAGTTGACAAATTTAATTAACCTGGTAAGATTTTTGAGCATTTAACTACACATCTTTATCAGTCTCACTATCTTTGTTTATGTGTGATATTCGTCTATGGGTTTGCTTCTCTAAAAATTGCTTTATTTCTCTTTGAAGATGCATTGTTACATGTATTACATGAATATAATTAAGACACTCTTTTTTAATAAACCACTTTTGCCAAAAAGCCTACATTATCAATTATTTATCTTTTGCATAACCCTTTGAGCCTTATAGCCTATTTTTCTTTCTTTACATCCTTTAGTACTAGTCTTAAACTGAAAACATAATATATCCTTATATTGCCAATAAATTAGTGGATTTGTGATTGATTTTGTTGCTTAGGGTGGATAAGAAGTAGGTATGGGGGAATGATTGTTATTGATGAGGTCTTGATAAATAAAATGTGAGGAAGTCTAATTGATTATATGTAGACTGGTATGGTCTCATGTGTAAAAAGATGGAAAAGTAAAAAGGAAACAATGACGACTTATGAAAAAAAGTTGAGAAAAAGAAAAGGAAAAAAAATAGAAAAGAGAAAAACGAAAAAAAAAAGCAACAGTGAAAAAGATGGCAAGAAAAAAAATTGAAAAGGGAATTTGTCATAAAAGTCGAGATAAAGGGTTGATGTTTTTTGAAATAGAGGCATGGATTATCTTTAGAGGTTGGGATATGTTGCTATTGTAAGGGTAATGCTAGAAGTTTTGAAAGCATGAAGGAAGTAGTGATTTCACTTGATGAATATGTAGCTCACTTTTCAAATTTTCCGACCTTAACCTTTAGCCCTGTTATAACCCTTAAAAGACCTTATGATTTGTAGCATGCATGTGCACCTAAGTGGTAGAGAATGAGAAATTTTGCAAGCCTATTATAGAACACTCATGTGGATAGAATTTTGAGCATAAATACTTAGCCCTTAAACACTTGAGCAAAAGAGTGTGACTTATCCAGGTTATGCCATTTCAGGTGAAAACTTTGTTTTACTATTCTAACGGTTACTTGAGGGCACTTGTTCATAACATTTTATGAGTTTCGAAGAGTTAATCAGTACTTGAGAAAAGAAAAAAAAAGAGAGAGAGAGAGGAAAAAAAGTGAAAAATTCTCAAAACTCTTGCATTGTTTGATAGACTTTTTATTAGGCATGTTTACTAAAAACTCAATAAAAAAAGGGGTATTGTGAGTTGTTGTCTCATGTGCAATAAAAGTTGAAGTATTTTGCTATTGTACTTGTGCTTATGTTTGATTCGTTGTTCGAGAATAAACAACGGTCTAAGTGCGGGGGAATTTGATAGATAATTATTTACTGTGTTTAAATCCTTTATATGTGTAGTTAATTATGTAATACTATGTTTAAAAGTTCGTATTTATGTTTAGTTTGGTGAATTTTAGGTTAAAATTCAAGAGGAAGTAAAGATGTACGAGTTTGGGAGAGTTTGGATCGAGTTTGCAAAGAATTTTGGACTTTGGGGCCAACGGGTAAAGAAATAAAACATGAAGGGCCAGAAGAAAACAAAAAAAAAAAGAGAGAATTGGTGTGGCTGCACGCGAATAGCTGAAAATGGCAGAACAGAGCAGATGGATTGTGCGGCCGCACGCTAGACCTATGCGGCAGCACATGTGCAGAAAATTCCAAAAGATTTCCAGCATGACCCTACACGAGAGAAAATCCGATTTTTTCTTATTTATTTAGAAATCTTTTTGCAATAAATATTGCACACGGATTTTATTCATTTCCTAGGCTTTCTTAGACCTTATATATATATATATATATGTATGCAGGTCCAACCTAATTTTGGAGGAGAGACATAATACAGAAAACACCATAGAAAATGGGGAGAAAAACACAAGACCTTTAGAGGCTTAAGAATCAAGTTAGAGATTTAAGAAGGAAAAGCTTGGTGAAAGAGTCTTTCATCTTATTCAAGAACTAATTACCCAGGTTATACACTTTATTTATTTGTGTTTTTCATTCATGATGTGTAACTCATTTAATTTAAAGTTAGGACGAATGATGTAACTTAGTCGGGACCGTAGTAATGTTTTTCATACTTAGTTTATGCAACTAATTTTTATGTTAAATTCTCATTGGTATATTATTTTGTTTTCATCTTTTTGGCCAATAGATGAATGAGTCTATGGACTTTTGTTGAACTTGAGAGAGGAATATTTAAATAAGCTTATGCAATAAGAATAATTAATTTAGACAAAATAAAGAGATTTACTTCTGGTTAGTGTGGTCACTGTAGGGTGAACTTCGGGAAGGTCTATATGAATTTCCTATTGATTAATGCATTTAAGAGGGTTGTTATCATGCTCATTTAGATATAGGTGAGGGGGCTAATTAAGTAAGATTGACTAGTTTCAAGAGGAGTAATTAGTTAATTTCGTGAAATTCAGTCGGAAACGTATATTAATTACGTAAGAATAGGAGGCCTAATTATAGTGAAGTCGTAAGTCCTAACGCATATCGTTCATATATTTCCCTCGAAATCATTGTATATAGTTTATTTTTTTAATTTTATTTACTTGTTTATTTATTCTCTTGTCTCAAATACAAATTAATTGATCATTTAAATAAAGTAAGAACTAATAATTTTGATACTGAACCTGATTCTCGTCAGAACGATAACTCAGACTTATTGTCCACTATATTAGTTATTCGACCCGTATACGATCTGTTTTCACAAACATATTCCACCGAACATTATCATTTTGCCTTATTTGTTTCCGCTGCGTGGATTTAGTGGAGAAATGATTATTCACTCTTCCACACTTCTACAATTAGCCCAATTAATGGTGTGGTTTGATCAAGAGAGTTGGGGAAGAATAATGAGATCGATTAGAAGCTCTTTTCAACAAACCATTCATTAGTAAATGGCAGAGATGCTGACAACCTTTTGTATGAATGTGATAGTCGTATCAGATCATTTAGAATGTTGAATGTAATAACAGTAAATTTCTATGGGTGGCAAGAAATTGGAAAGATTTCCCATTAATTTAGAAAACGTGCGTCTTGGTTCACATACTCGTAACAGTTAATTTTGTGGGATTTGGCCCCTCTTTCAAATTTACTGGTTTATATTTACACTAGAGTCTAAATAAAATATTTAATTTTGAAATAGCAGTGTTTTAAAAAAGTATATTTTATATGTTGTCAGACTCAAAATGTAGGCGATCGGAGCCTATACCTCACACTTTATCACATGAGGAATATATAAGCAGAACTATCCCATATATAATATTAACTTGGGATTTCAAAATATAACACCAATACCAATCATATAAACAGGAAGCTAAGCAATTATTTGTGGTTCTTACAAAATCTTGACATGACCGGAAAGAGGAAACAGACAGGTGGGACAAAATTTATTTTTCAACACATCACATCACTTTTCCCTCAATAATTGTCACATAAACACTTGTCAATTTTATCATCTTTTTTGTATATCTTTTTGTCCATTTAGATTTCTCCAATAAAAATCGTCCTGCCAGTTTTTATTGGTTATTTTTCACCTCAGGCTGTTGTTTAGCTTCAAGCAGAAAAACCAAATGGCTCCTCCTCCTCCTCCTCCTCCTCCTCTTCACACGTGCAACATTCAGCAGCCTCGTGCCGTTCTGAGTAGGGTTCATATGATTCTTCATGCAATAGCCATATCAGCCCTACTTTATTACAGAATCTCTAATCTTATTCATAGCAATGTAGCTTTGGTTTCTTGGACACTTATTACAATTTCCGAGCTGGTTTTTACATTCATTTGGGCGTTGACGCAAGCTTTCCGGTGGCGGCCGGTGGTGCGGTCGGTGGTGCCGTCGAATCTTCCGAGGGACGACAAGTTACCAGAGGTGGATGTGTTTGTATGCACGGCGGATCCGATGAAGGAGCCGGTGGTGGATGTGATGAACACAGTGATCTCAGCCATGGCGCTCAATTACCCAGCGGATAAACTAGCAGTTTATCTTTCAGATGATGCTGGCGCCGTCGTGACACTATATGCCATTAAGGAGGCATGTGAGTTTGCTAGGTCATGGGTTCCATTTTGTAGGAAGTATGAGATCAAAACGACATGCCCCAAGGCTTATTTTTCATCGCTGGGTGACGATGAACGCCATTTTTGGAGCGTTGAATTCAAGACCGATGAAGAAAAGATTAAAGTAAGTACGTATACTTTCTATCTTGATCAATTTAATTGTCACCCCCGATGACCTTGAACGTAATTAAATGTAATAAAATTAAATGATTAATTAGTTTGAAATATTAGTTCAAAAAAAAAAAAGTTCCAAATATAATTCTATGTTTACCAAGCTTGGAGCCGTGACGATAATTTATAGAATAAATTAAAATTCATCTATTACTAGAATTCTAACTCGTAAGTTGAACGAGATTTAAAAATAATAATAACTTTAGTAGTTCTATGGAGACATAATTATCTGGTATAAAAAAGTGACATATTTAGTTGTAAATCATATATAAGATGATTGTGGGTTTCTAAATTCACCACTTGTATATAAACAACCAATTCATGTTTGTCAATTAATAAAAATCAGTTATTCGTATCGTATAAATATACCTACTTAGAATTACTATAATAACAGATGTCAATGAATTTTTATACAAAAATTTAATAAATTATTAATACAACCAATTGAGTTATATATTAACATTATGATACATAAATTTTTATAACCATTCTATTATATTTGAATTTTTTATCTGTAACACTTTTTGTACAAGTAAATTTTTTTTTTTTTAAATTCAGGAGGGGAGGGGAGGGGCAAGTGTATTTCAACTCAGGACTTCCTGTCTAAAATGTGAGAAGCCGAACTAATGTAGCACTTGTTTAAACTACAATACTAATTAATTATACATGTATATATAAAAATTAATTGAGGTGATTCAGTAAAAATAAAATGTTTAAAAATTGTTAAACATATATAGAATATATTAAAATTCATCTATTATTGGTTCTGACTTTTCTTGAGTAACATTTGCGGTGATTCTTAAATTATTAGTACGAACAGACAAAATAATACCACATCACTCATCAGATGGTACTCGTTTGAATATATACACACATTGTTGATGAATTTTCTCCCACCCCAACCTCCTCCGCCCCCACAAAAAAAAAAAAAAAAAGGAAAAATGAGAAATCGACTGTTAATTTTCTTCGGTCATGTTATATATTAATTAATTTTACTGTAGTCAAAATATGAAATATTCAAAAGAAATGTGGAAAAAGGCGCTGAGGTCCACGCCTCCGGCCGACCTGATCGACCCCCACATATCGAGGTATGTTACATTAACTCTACTAGTGAAACAAGTAGTATACTATTATATCATATTCTCTTTTCTTAAAGAAAATGTCAAAAAGATTCTTGAATATGTTGCAGGTGATCTATGATAGCAAGAAGAATGAAGGATTAGAGGATACATTTAAAATGCCTCTTCTTGTTTATGTGTCCCGGGAGAGAAGGCCATCGCGACCCCATGGCTTCAAAGCCGGCGCCCTCAATACTCTAGTATGCTCTCTCTCTCTCTCTCTCTCTCTCTCTCTCTCTCTCACTCTCACTCTCACTCTCACTCTCAGTATATGTGGTATATTAATGTGACCATCTTATAAGTATATATATTGAGATACTAGGTTGGGCACGAGAAACCTTCCAACTTGCTAGCAAGTTCTGTATTCACAAACGAGTCAAACTTTTATGTGAAGATCCTTAATCAACTATATTTGATGGGCAATTCTTGAGCATTGTTCTAAAAAGCTTGTCGAAGCAGTACTGCTTATACTATCACAAAATTGATAATGTTTTTATCATGTACTGGTGCGCTTAAACATGCCTCTATGCTCAATGTGCCATGCCACAAGTATTTGGTTTATATTCAAACACGATTAATGCAGCTTCGAATTTCCGGGATAATGAGCAATGCACCTTATGCCCTAGTATTAGACTGTGACATGTATTGCAATGATCCTTCATCTGCCAAACAAGCAATGTGCTTCCATCTTGATCCCAAGATATCAGACTCTCTCTCATATGCACAATTTCCTCAAATATTCTACAATGTCAGCAAGAACGATATTTATGATGCCCAAGCAAGATCTGCTTATAAGGTACAAAAAGAGTTTATTTGAGCTTCGTCGAGCAGTTTTGAGTTTTGGGTTTTACAAAAACTAATCCTTTTTTTTTTTTTTTAAATGTCTCGACTTGATTGTAATTTGAGTGTATATATAGACCAAGTATCAAGGCATGGATGGAATAAATGGTGCTGGTTGTTTGGGGACAGGCTATTATTTGAAGAAGAAGTCCTTGTTTGGTCACCCCGATCATGAAGGTTTTCTCATATGCGTCCCTTTTCTAGTTGATTTTCGTTAAAATCTCACAAATGCAAGGTTTGGGTATATATGTAGTACTGTTGGTTTGCTTTACAGGATATACAGGATTTCTTTTACCTTGGTTTTCTTTACTAGTATCGTCCAGTGCTGTCGAGTCTGACCTTGCATCCCATTAGAAAAATGTAATACTATACCTTTTAAATTTGGACAGATGAATTCCTCGATCACGAACCAGAAAAAACACTTGGTTTCTCTAGCAAGTTCATCACTTCACTAAAAGAACTAAATGGAAAGGAAGTTTTCAAGGCAAAGGAAGAGGATTCACCAGCTGATGCAACTTTAGAAGAGGCAAAGAAACTTGCCTCCTGTGATTTTGAAGAAAACACGAAATGGGGGAAAGAAGTAAGTCTAATCCCCGAGCTTGAAGCTTCTTTCGTTACCATTGCTTTTTCAAAGATCAAAAATTAATGAAGGAAACTTTGTTTTAAATTGTTTAACAGGTTGGTTATTCTTATGAATGTCTGCTCGAAAGCACATTCACCGGTTATCTTTTGCATTGTAAAGGATGGAAATCGGTTTATCTTTACCCAAATAGGCCGTGTTTTCTTGGTTGCACCGCCATTGACATGAAGGATGGCCTGGTTCAATACATGAAATGGGCTTCTGGTTTGGTTCAACTAGGATTTTCAAGTTTCAGCCCTCTCACTTATGGAGTGTCCAGAATGTCGATTCTCCAAAGTATGTGCTACGGATACTTTGCGTTTGCCCATTTGTTCTCAATCGCTTGCCTTTTATACGGCATTGTGCCGCAGCTAAATTTCCTATTCGGAATTCCCCTGTATCCCAAGGTAGATTTTCATTGCCCTTACCGGCTGATTTTACTTTGAATTTTGCCATAAATTTGCATAAATCTACTTTTACAGGTTACAGACCTCTGGTTTGCGGCATTTGCTGCAGTATTTGTATCATCCCTGGCTCAACATTTATTTGAAGTCCTTTCTAGTGGTGGCTCAATTAGGACCTGGTGGAATGAACAGAGGATTTGGATGATAAAAGCCGTAACCGCTGCCTTATTTGGATGCCTCGACGTTTTAATGAAGCGGATAGGCGTAGCAAAGGTGAGTTTCAGGCTGACGAACAAAGCGGTTGATCAAGAAAAACTCGAAAAATACAAGAAGGGCAAATTTGATTTCCAGGGTGCAAAAATGTTCATGGTACCCTTGTCACTGCTAGTTTTGTTGAACCTGGGGTGCTTCATCGGTGGTGTTAAAGGGCTTCTTACAGGGAACAACATTGAAGAAATGTTTGGACAAGGTTTTCTGTCCCTCTATATTCTTGTCCTTAGTGTTCCAATTCTGGAAGAACTTATTATGCCTAAAAGAGGCAAATAAATAGTTGTATTTAGAAATGAATTCCCTTTAGTTTTTCTATGGAGCCACACATGTGGTTTTGGAAAAAACCTTGTGTGGTGTCATGAGTTGACCCTTTTTAATTGTGGTATTTGGGCTTCCAGTATGAAGCCCTATATGGCTCCATAGAAAAAAGCCTATTTCCTGTTCTAAATGTTATCAATAAATTAAGCAGTGGAATAAAAGATGCCATCTCTCTTGTTTGACTCTTGATTGATGCTAGATTAAGACTGCTACATGTACAAACAAACCTCATTTATTAATGGCAGCCAAACCCACCCTTATTTTCATGAGACGCAGGAGGGGTGAACGAAAATGTGGACGGAGGAAAATATGAATGAATATAGGGGTTTCAAAAAAAATGTAATAAAAAGGGATTACATATGGTTAAATTTGTTTATAATGAAAGTAATAATTGTACAGTTTTGATGACACGTGTTGATAGAGGAATATTTCAGTAGACCCATTGTATGTTTCTTTTGCTTCAAGTCAGCCAATTAGCATAGTATTAAGATTTTATTTTCCTATTTAATAAGTTGTTATTTACATTATAGGAAGGGTGGTGGATTTAATTATGAAATTATAACATTGAGATATTTCTCATTTATTCCAATTATTTGGTATTCTGATGAATCAACAAATAGTTGAATGTCATTATGATTCGGGTATTCGCAGAATCAACAAATTGTATTTGAACATTTTCGTTCATTCAAGCTTCTGCCTGTTCAATTAGGACCTGGTGGAATGAATAGAGAATTTGGATGATAAAAGCCTTAACCATTGCCTTATTTGGATGCCTCGACATTCTCATGAAGCGGATAGGCATAGAAAAGGTGAGTTTCAGGCTAACAAACAACGCCATCGATAGAGAGAAACTCAAAAAATACAAGAAGGGCTAATTTGATTTCCAAGATGCAAAAATGTTCAATTTGCCCTTGTCACTGCCAATCCTATTGAACCCAACGTACTTCATTGGTGGACTTAAAGGGCCTCTTACAGGGAGAAACATTGAAGAAATGTTTGGACAAGTTTTTCTGTCCATTTATATTCTTGTTCTTAGAACATCTCTAATGGTTTCCCCCATATTCAGGGGTCTTTCCCCCTGAGTATGGGGGAAAACATTTTTTTAGTTGAACCCATGTAGGGCAACCCATTTTTATTAATTTTTAATTTCTTTTAATTGAATATAAGAATAGGAATAACATTTCTACTTAATTAAAATCATACTTAATATGTATAATAATTATCATTAGTTAAGGTTAAATAATTTATATCTCAAAATGAGCTAAATAAATAATATCGTTGGGAATAAAAATTAAAAAATATGTAATATTTGAATTACAAAAAATAAATTGAGAGTATTAATAAAATGACAAAAAATTTAGAACTCAAAATTAGAACAATTATGTGTTAAAAATTGAAATTAATTCACAAATTAATAGTATTAATAAAAACAAAAAAATATAGAACTCAAAATTGAAACAATTATGTGTTAAAAACTGAAATTAATTCATAAATAACATTGTCGTAATTAAACTAATGACGTTTTCGTAAATAAAGGAATGACATTTTTGTAATTATTCTCCTCCTCCATATTTGTAGGACGTGATAGGGGACGGTTGGAGGCAAATAGTATCCCGAATTTGGGGGTCCATTGGAGATGCCGTTAGTGTTCCAATTCTTGAAGAACTTATCTACAATATATTAAAAGGCTAGATGTATGGGAAACTTCTGATTACTTTTTATACCCCTCTATAATATAATTAAAAGTCTAGAATAACCTTAACTATTTATTACTTTTCTTGCCCATCTCTATAAACCTAAGCAAACTTTTAATTAATTAACCTAACAAATCACAAAAAAATGAGCCGTTCAAAAGGGGGAAAATCAATTATAGCTTAAAAAATTATTAATCTCAACTTTAGTTTATTTTATAAAACAATCAATTAAGAATAAAGAAATTTATCATGGTTCTTGGTTCTAAAATATTGTAAATTAATTACTAGATTCTTAAATATTTTCATAAATTGTCCTTTCAAGGTTATGCAAGCAATGATTTCTATCACCATTCCATATGTTTTGAATTCTTGACACATTCCTTATGCCAAAATTATATTGAATTTAGACGTAAACTAAATCAATTAAACAACTCAAAGTAGCAACATATTATAAGCTAATAATATAAGTCGAATCCTACACGGAGTGTGTTGCTACAAAATAAAACAAAACTACTAGACACCATGGTTTTGCGTGAATCAAAATTTTATTGTGTCTTTTTATTTTTTTTTAATAATTTCATTAGGTATTAATTCATCCATTAATGAATCTTTTAGAAAAAAACTTCATTAGTTAGATCATTTACAATACTCATTTTTTAGCTTTTCATTTCTTAACCCTTAAAACACTTACTATTCGATTAAAATTCTAATATATACTTACTAAATAATAGCTATATAAAAAATACAATTATTACATATATAATATGATTATTATATAATATTAATAATAATTAATAAAAAGAATAAAAATGGAAAAAACAATTTAAACCGAATCAATAGCTTAGTTATAACTTTTAGAAAAAAATAATAATTAATCTTGACCTTTCTTTTAAAACCAACATCAATCTTTATGTTTTATTATAAAATTATTAGAACATTTTCAACTAGATTTTGTGCATTTTTACTTCTTTTGTTGTGAAATGAATAACTAAAAAAAAATACTTTAATCATCAAGATTTAGGACGTTTTGTTCTTTTTTAATTAAATTTTTATAATATGGGACAAAAAATTATTGTCTTTTAATTTTCAAAAAAAAATTGTCTTTTTAATGCTTTACTATATAGATACTTCGATTATATTGACATTATTATTCATCAGTTATATTAGGCGTGTAAAGCACATGCTCTCTACTAGTTATGCCTAAAAAGGCAAATAAATAGTTCTATTTAGAAATGTATTTCTTGCGGTTTCTCTATAAAGCCCCGCTTGTGATTTTGGAAAATTCCTTACATGGTTTCATGACCTTTTTTATTGGGATTCAGGCTCCGTATATGAAGCTCTATATGGCTCCATAGTAAAAGACTGAATTTCATGTTCATAAATGTTATATATATATATATATATTAAATGACAATTATTTGGCGCAATTAACTGATTTGTCTGGCGCAATTAGAGATTTTCTTAATCCTTCCCATCTAAAAGTGGGCTTTGCAAGACTCTAATTATTACATCTACCCTCTCCTCATTTATGAAACCCTTTAATAAATACAATAATTAATTTCATATATATATATATATATATAACTACTAATAATATATCAAGTTTGGATGACAATTTTTTTCTTGTTGATACTTTTTTATCATTATTACAATTATTATGCATGTCTAATGATTATTATTCTAAAATCATGCTACTTTTTAAAGATTATATTGTTTATTTGCTAGACTAAAATACTAAAAGGATATTAATGATACTTCCATAGAATAAAACTGGTATTATCCAGGTTTTTGGGGTGAGTATTGTGACGACCCACCTTGCTATTCTCAAAGTTTAACTTTTACCCGTCAAAGTCAAAGATGTAATAATTAAGTCAATGTCCAATTTGGACTAAGATGTATTAATTTAATTTTTGAGACTATAATTTAATCAATTAAATATGTTTGAGTTTATAAGGAATTATATTATAAGTTTGGAGTTTAAATGAAGTAAGGCATCAAGTTAAGGACCAAAATGCACTACGATGCAAAGGTTGTGATTATAGGGCCAATTTTTGGAAAATTAAATAAAATATCTATTTCTCTTGGATGATTGGATGGAACCAAGAGAAATATAGAGAGAAAGAGGAAGAGCCGAGAGAGTGCGAGAGACGAGGGATTTGATCGAGCAAAAAAAAAGAATGAAGAACAACAAACGGGAACAAGCCACGAATTGTTGAAGTGAGCTCTTAATCGATTTGGGTTTTTGACTTTGGTTTGATTTCAAGAGGTAAGTGGAGTTTAATTTACATTATGCTTAATTGGGTTTTTGATATATATGTATATCTATGGTTTCATGTGATGAATTTTAAAAGGAGATAATGACTAGTTGTCAATATAGATTTCATGTATTTGAAATTCTTGAGATATATGAAGGATGTGAAAATTCTAAGGTTTGACGTCATTGGTTTTAGCTTGAGAAATTAATTAAGTATATTAGTTCTCTATATGTGTAAATGGTGTGGAATTATTCTTAAGACATGAAATTGGAACTACATGAAGACTAAAGGAGAATTATGTAAAATTAGTAAGTGAAATCATAGTTTAGAAGGAAGATTAAAGCTGAAATTTTATTAATGAGGTATTATTTGGGGCTTTAAAATAGATTCCATTGTAATAGTTAGTTCAAAGAAGCTTTTGGAGCCTTTAATAGAAAATGTGAAATTAAAAATGGTTATAAATTATGATTAATAATATAATATGCTTAAGGAAAGATTTAGAAAAGTATATACTTGAATTTTATTCCTTTGAAAGGAAAGAATCATTACAAAGTCTATTAATACACATTTTAACGACATGAAATCATTAATGAGTTATGAAATTTAAAGTTCATGGTGTTGGGATAAGAAATTATAATTGACTAGTATAAAGTTGAAATATTATAGAGGTTGATATTATGATTTTACGGAGTAATATAATAGCAAATGAGGATTTAATGAAGTTGGGAATAAATGCAAGGAAGAGACAATCTAATATTTAAGAGGAATTGTGGGAAGTCTAGAATTAATGTCATTTGTTATTTTTAGTAGGTATTTGAGGCTTTAATATGGGCTACTATGACACGTGGTAAGACGAAATAGTCTAGAACAATTACATAAAGGGAACAATCATGAACCTATTTGGAAATGAAGAATCTTGAATTATTTAATGGAATAGATGAATTGTGATCAAGAGGAGATGTTATGTTGATAAAATTAGTTGGAGCAGAAAATCTTTAATTGGTAAATAAGCTAGAAAGAAATAGTAGGACTGAGAAGCGATAAGTAAAAGAATTGAGTTACATATTGGTAACAGAATTGAGTTATATGCTTGAATTGTGAAATATAAAGGGTGATGATTATATGTTAAGTAGAACTTTTATCTAATCTTACAGGAAATGACAAAGATTAAAAGGAAATGTAATACGAAGGGAGCTATATTGCTATTAGCCGATGAGTAAAACTTTCTCTATTTTCTTAAAATGAAATTTATTATGTTATGAAGTTATATAATGCTATGAAATTTATGACAAAGTGTCTTTGTGAATTTCTTCAAAAACGTATTCTTTCATTTGAAAAGTTGATGAAATTGATGAATGAAATGTTCAAGGATATGGTTTATTGAAATTCAATGGATGAATATTTATATGAAATAATATTTTACGATTTTAGAAAAATGTTTGATTTGAAATATGAGTTATAATGCATGAAAACCCCTAAATGTGTATCTAATGTTATGAATATGCCGCCTATAGGCGAATTGGCCTAACTGGATTATGCTGACAAAATGATATGCCGCCTATAGGTGAAGGGGCCTATGGCTCAAGCTGACCAAATAAATGCCGCCCAGAGGAGGGGGCCTATGTGGTAGTTAAAGCTCAAGCTAGTTATTGTGCCGCCTAGGGCGAAGGGTCATAAGGTACCTATGGCTGGAACTGGTGTCTATGAGCATATGACCAAAAATGTATAAGGTTACATGATTTTATGATATTATGGATGCTTTTTGGGGTGGATTTTATAATGGATATTAAATGAGATGATGTCCATGATGTGTTTTAACATGCAACGATTTTAACCATATTGATGTTATGCTGAGATTATAGTTTTCAGCTTATGAAATTTTCTGATTGACTTTTTCATTTTATTCGCACTTTTCAAAGGATATAATGTGATTTCTCAAGGTAAGTTTATTTAAGAACTCCACTCACTGAGCTTATTAGCTCACATATTTTCCAAATAATTTTCTTTCCATGTAGCAATTGGAGTTGGGCAATACATCAGTATCAAGCTTGCTATTTCGAAAATTGAGCCACCACGTAATGAAATTAATTTTCTATAAGATTTGCTAATCCTATGATTTATAAGGTTGACCTGTATAAGGTTATTACTTATTAGCATATAGTTGGAAATTGAATGAATCATGTTGGGTTTAGTATATTCCTTGATCTATGAGGTAACGTTACTTATAATAAGAAATTATTAGTTTGTGAGATATTGATGTAGTGGCGTTGGGAATTGATACATGTTGGTTTTTGTTAACAAATTAGGGGAGATGTTCTAGAAATTTTCTAAGATAATTAGTATGTTTACAAGCCTTGAAGGTAAATTCTTGCTTTTAGTTGGAATTTATTGTCGGTGCATGTCACACTTCTAATAAGTTATATGTACAAGGGGTGGGGCTTGTCAAGTATGGTCTTAGGGGTATGTAATTTTTTTATTCAAAGAGTATTGAGTGGATACGGGTATCATGATACATACCCGATACCTAATATTAGACTGTTAACTAATATTATTAAATAAGTTAGATGATTTAAAAGTAAATTATAATATAACAAACTAGGTATTTTATCTATAAAAATATTCGTCAAATATGTCTTTTAAATTTCAGTGTGTATAATTACACGAACACAAAGTAAAAAATTCATAAAAATCTAGAATCTAGCACATTCAATTAATTTTTTTAAGTAAAAGCACTTAATTATTATCTTGCAAAATTTCCTAATTTTTAATTGTTTTTTGAGAAGTTTTGTAAATAGCCTTAAAGATTAAAAATAGATCAAGTTTAGATGACAAATTTTTGTCATCTTGATATTTTTTATCATTATAATTATTAGACCTAACCATTGTTATTCTAAAATCATGCTACATACTTTTTTAAGTATTATATTGTTTATTTATTGGATTAAAATAATGTATCATGGTACTTACACATAATGAAATGAGTTATTATCATTCATGTGAATACATGGTTTATCTAGACTTTAATTAAGATATATCTTGCCTAGTTACTTAAATAATTAATCTGGTGTAAAGTGTAACGCAACATAAGTATGCTTAGCTTGAGTATGTATGCGGAAATTAAAATCACCAGAATTATTGACGTAGAAACTCAAGTGGGAAAACTGCGGGCACCTTTACCATGGGACAAACAATCTACTAACACGGATAAGAGTTTAGTACAACTTGAGTGACTTAGTGATATCGCAATATCCACTAAACATTCAAAAGGAAAAACTTATAAAAGAAACTCCATTCTTTACGCCTTTTGACATGTGACAACGTGCACTGATCTAGTCCTCTCGCTATCGCGCTCACACGGGAACAAATATTAAGCCTCCTATAATCCACCTGAACTCATCATGGGAAACAAGAACTTTTAACATTCTTCAATCTTGTGTGAACTGTCCCTCGCACATGTATGATCTTCGATCGATACACTATGTAGGGTTTTGCCAAACAAACACGGTTAAGACATTGAAGTCTGAATGCAAGAATGAATCTTGTGGGTTTTTGGCTGTGTGTTTGCTCTCCTTGAGGTCGAGCTCTCGAAAATATTGCAAGAATAATTTTGCTCGAGATCGGAAGACCATCGTTCGACCTATAAGAGATTAAATAGGATAGGACTTTTAATTCTTGTGTAACACAAGAATTAAAGTTACCAAATCCAAGTAGAACACGATAAGGAAAGTTAGAATCATAATACACTTTAAACACATAAACTTTTCTAATCTCAAACAAACTTGTCATGCAAGAAGTTAAACTCTTATGAAATATGGTAACTAATATATAACACAAATTAGGCAACTTAAGACTTGCATGTAAAATAGAACTCTCGATCCTCAAGTAAGGTACACACGCCCCAACCTTCCTTTTCTATAAAGACTCTATAAAATTAACATGCTTAAATTAATATAACACGTAAAATAAAGTCATGCAATTAGTAACAAAATGTAACAAGTTTAAACTAACTTTGATCTATAAAGGAAAAAATAGCATTTAAAGCTTTAAAATTCCATCCACATGTAGTATTTTCCTCAACAGTATATTGAGTTTCAGACTTAACAGAAATAGTATCATCTACAGCTGTGACAGTGGGTGCTGTGTAACCAGTATGAATCGAAGTTCAAGCCCTATTACTAATAGACTGAATATAAATTTTCATGTGAACTTTTAAATAAGCATAATTAGACCCCGTCTAGAATAATAGTTTAACAAAAGATGTATCTATGTCTAGATGAACCTGATCTCACTAATAACGTAAGTGAACCTGCTCTGATACTAACTGTGAATACGTGGTTTATCTAGACTTTAATCAAAATGTATCATGCCTAACTTCTTAAACAATTAATCAGGTGTAAAGTGTAACGCGACCTAGATATGTCTAGCTCGGGTATGTATGTGGAAACTAAAAATATCAAAATTGTTGACGTAGAAACCCAACTGGGAAAACTGTGGGCACCTTTACCACGGGACAAACAATTCACTAACACAGATAAAAGTTTAATACAGCTTGAGTGACTTAGTGATATCGCAATATACATTAAACATTCAAAAGGAAAAACTTATAAAAGAAACTCCCTTCTTTATGCTTTTTGACATGTGGCAACGTGCGTTGCTCTTGTCCTTTTACTATCGCGCTCACACGAGAACGTATATCAAACCTCCTATAATCTACCTAGACTCATCTTGGGAAACAAGAACTCTTAACACTCTTCAATTTTGTGTGAACTGTCTCTCACACGTGTATAATCTTCAATCAATGCACTATGTAGGGTTTTGCCAAATACACACGATTAAGACATTGAAATCCGAACGCAAGAATGAATCTCACAGGTTTTTGGCTGTGTGTTTGTTCTCATTGCAGTCGAGCTCTTGAAAATATTGCAAGAATAATTTTGCTCGTCTCTTCGTCCATCGTTCGAACTACAAGACATTAAATAGGATAGGACTTTGAATTCTTGTGCAATACAAAAATTAAAGTTACCAAATCCAAGTAGAACACGATAAGGAAAGTTAGAATCATAATATACCTTAAACCCTAATGAAATATGATAACTAATATAAAACACAAATTAGGTAACTTAAGACTTGCATGTAAAATAGAACTCTTGATCCTCAAGCAAGGTACAAACGCCCCAACCTTCTTTTTCGGCCAAGACTCTATAAAATTCACATGCTTAAATTAATATAACACATAAAATAAAGTCATGCAATTAGTAACACAATGTGACATATTTTGACACTTAAGAGAAATTAGAAAAATTAGAAATGCCAACAAAATTCGTACTAACAATTCAATTATAGACACTAATACAATTAGATCCGCTCTTCATAGACAAACTTGGGATCTGGCCTAGATCAGAATCATTCTCAACGAGTCCATAAGAAGTGATCCCATTTTTTTCATCGGGTCCGGGTAGAGACCAAAGATCTTTAGCTACCGATCCGGCAGAGCAACTCAAAAGATAAAGAAGTATCGTTAATTTCTTCATGCTCGTTCCAAGTTCGAAACCCATTGGAAGGGGCAGTGCAAGAGAAATCATAGAGAAATGATCGAATCTTCGGACGCCCCGAAAATATTAAATCAAAATCAAAAAAATAGGGAGGGATTCTCGTATCTATCAGATAGACTGAACAATTGTCACTGTTATAGATATTCTATAGTACTGAATTTAATTAATTTAAGTTAAAATAATTTAAGGGATCTCCCAAAACCCTTTTTCACAAAAACCCAAAGGCTATTGTCATTGAAATAGAACGATACATACATATAAGCTAAACATTTCCTCATTCACGAAATTAAGGAACGGTATGAGCCTCTTGAACGCAACTTTTTTTTCCCCACTATTTCTTCTTAGTGAATTCTACAATGTTGTCTCCCTTGTAATGGTTCTTTAGATCCAAAATCAAATATGGTAATACATATAAATGATTAGGTAAAACATGACATCCATGCCAATAGAAAACATTAATGTCACATTTTTAAACATTTCCTATCTTAGTTAGCAAACTTAATTTCAATAATACCTTGCATCGAAACCATGCACCTCGATAACCCTTTTCAAAAGTCCTCGCCTCAGCTTCTTCACCAATATTGAAAGGTATTGTGGTTTCCTTGATCAACATAGTTCAAGGATACATGAACCTACCTACATCCATGAATAAATAAATAAATAAATATGAATAAATAAAATAAAAATCCTTATACATCAAAAGGAAATAATTTCTAATCAACAAAATACCTCAAACATTCTACCAAAGATATACAAATGTGAATTACTTAACCGCAACAATCCATCATGATTGTTAATTCTACTGGATTTCCAATATCATAGATAAAAAAGACATCCAACCATATAAACACTCTAAGGGGCTGTTTGATTCTTATTTTGGTGAAAACCAAAATTTAATACATTATTGTCAAATGATTATTATTGGGCCTATTAAATATAATGCTATATAATCTATGACCCAACACATGGACTTGGCCCAGCCCAAATTTAAATTCAATGACTTCTTATGTTAGCTGGTTAGGGTTAGAGAGCAGCAGCCGCAATAGCCTAGGGCTAGAGATTGAGAGCCGCAGCCTGGGATTAGAGATTGAGAGCCACACAGCAAAGGAAAAATATATGTTTCTTTTCTCTCTTCGGCTCATGTTTTTCAAATTTCTTCATTTGATTTGTGGGTTTTCTTCATCTTCAGGCGATTTGGCTATGGCATTTTAGGATTTCATCTACCTTCTCTCTCCCCCGGTTCTTCCATCCTAATCTGCCGATTTCAAATTGAAGGATCCGGTACGGATCTCATACCCGGCCTATGTCCCGTCATGTCAACACAGGTATCCCGGCAAAACGCCGTGTAGAAGCTTCATAGTTTCTACCGCCGCCATTACTTTTTTTGAATGGTCCAAATATTAATGGTCAAAATTGACCCCAGTGAATTTAGACATTAACTTGGAAAGAAATAAAATAAGGGTAAAAATGGAAAAATGTCAAAGCCTTTAGTGCACATGGGGCCCATTTCACATTCAATGAAGACTACTACAACTCTTATAATTCTCCAATGGTCAATGTTCCGAGAAAATCAGAATCAAATAGCCCCTAATACAGCCCTTAAGAATTAGATATGACTTATAATGGTACTTGCACCATATATGAAAAGAGAATCTTCAAACTAGATAATTCTAGATATACTATTTTTCAATATATTCAATTAGTTACTCAAATATATAACACAAAATGGGGGAGAAGAATATTTACTTCCTATTGTATATTGTATTATTCAACTTGGTCAACTATAATCTGAATCAATTTTAAATACACGTTTCACGGTGCTCATGAGGATTGAGCATTTAGCTCGACAACCGGATAGAACCCAGACAACCCGACCCAAACCTGTTCAATTGGAAATTAAAAATGAAATCTAGAAAACAAACCAAAATGGGAAAAATAGGCTGGAAATCAACCCAAACCCACCAAAACCAACTAACCCGACTGAATCGACTTCGGGTTCTAGATCTTTAAAGCCGACACCCACCCTAGACACAAATACCTTCTCTTCCGATCTCCCGCATTGCATAGAATCAAATTATAAACACATGTCAGATATTTTCTATTTGAAATAGGAATGCAATACTATAAAGAAATGATAAAAACTATACAGCACTTGCGAGTATGACAAACTATGTGAACAAAAATAGTTTGACTAATTTCTATTTTATAGATAAAAATTAACATAGGCTAAATTCATAGTTTGTAAAGCATAACAGGAAACAAATGACATAATCTTTTACTCTGATTCCTCGAAAGACCACGCATACTTCTTTTATGCTCCAATGGTCGCTAGATGCACCAAAAGATATAAAAAAAGGAGAACCTTATCAACTACAGTGTCACTAGTACTAGGTGTACTAGGTGTCAAAGAAAGCCACCAATACCATTCTATTTCTATTTCAAACTAGAAATAAAATGAGCGCAAATAAACAGTGGAGATTTGTAGAAGAAATGTGATATCTCACTAAATATGTGGACATGACTTATCCATTTGTAATCAAAATTGTTCCAAGGCATTGGGACAATCACTGCAACTCCACCCGACTGGGGAGAAATTCTTTAGGGTATGAACGACTAAGGCGCCATTGAAATATATAGACAAGCTTTCAGAGCGTGTGTGAGTAGAGGCAGAGCCAGCGTCAATATGAAGGTGTGCCAAAATATAGATTAACACTAATTTGTATATTAATTTTTTTTTTCAATTATTTATATAGTCAAAAAATTTTTTTTGTCAAAATAGTGTGTGCCCAAGCCAAGATTGACCTCCCCTCATCTACGCCCCGATGTGTGAGAAAGAGAAAGGAGAAATGACCAAGAGAACTAAGAGCATATTTTATTTTGATTTTAAAAACTCAATTCTCCCTCAAATTCATTTTCAACCACATATTTATTTGTTAAAATAATTTTTCACGCAACTGCGTGACTTTTCCTTACTTTTTAATTGTAAGTTCTCCTAAAAAACCACTTATTTCACAAAATCAACTTTCAAAAATCCAAATCAAACTACCTCTAAAAAAGAAGATAGAGGTTTTTTAATGTCAAATTATACTACCTTCGCCACAATGATATCACTAAATTCAATTAAGGATATCACTACAATAGATCATAATGATGATGACCACACTTACACAAAATCCTAACTCCATCAATGGTTGTGAGATGCATAGTTTAAAAAGGCAAGGCAGAGGCTCACTTCAAGGCCCGCCTTGGCCTGATGCGGTTGTGTAGTGCTTTGAGGCATTACTCTGAGGCAATTTCCTCAGAGGCTTACGCCTTAGAAGTGAGGTGTACACCTATGGTTGCGCCTCAAGGTTCAGGAGACGTAAGTCTCTAAATTGGCATCCTATTTTGATTGTTTGTTTATTTATTTTTGTTTAACAATTCAAAAATTTAACCTAATAAATTGGAATTTGGAGGCAAGGAAGTTTACATCATATAGATATATCTTCTTGTTTGTCTATCATTTCTTCTACAACGATTTGTCGTGTTTCGACTAGAAATCTCAATATTCAAGAGGCATGTTGCCTTTTTTCTTGCCAGCTAGTCATATCTTATTAACTACGAGACTGTTTACAATAACATGTGACATGTACGTACTAGAAGTTTGATTAATTTATTTTGTTTTTCTAGAAATAAGTTATTTGTTTTACAACATTCAAACTTATCTTATATCGGTTTGTTAAGAGGCTTACGCCTCAATAGCCTCAAGGCGTACGCCTTACCTCATCAAGGAAAAACGCCTCAAGGCATATTTCCGCCTTTTCGAACTTTGGTGAGATGATGTCACTTTGGATGCTTTTACCATACAGCATAAAGATCTTTGCGAGATTCTAGATCAAAGTAACTCTAATTACTCCTCTAAAATGCTCACCCCATATTAGAGTCAAAATCAACATAAAAATACAAAAACCTTGTAAAAAAGTGAGAAAACACAAATCCAATTAGACCTCACCTTTGAACTTGCAAAACAATTGTTCACCACAGCAATACTCAACTTGTACTTCTAATTACCATCTAAAATTTGAATGTCACGCATCCTCTCAATTCCAGCCGACAAAAGCTTAACTAGAGAGTACGATGATGATGAAAACCCTAGAGCGTCGTCCCTTATATAGGCATCGTGGAGTAGTTGAATTCCGAAAATACCCTTTGAAAATTTTTAAAAAAATCTGCATCGTTGGACACGCGGCGCTCTATGATTGGGCTGGCTTATAGGGAAAATCACAAAAGGATACGGAGAATCCAAATTCCAAAATAAATTGAACTCGAATATTTGAGTTTCACTCAAAATTCGGGAGGCCAACCGACTTTTTTAGGGCATACTAAGAAAGAACGCTCCCACTCAATATGCGTTGTGGCGCTATTTATGAAAGAACTGCTGTCGGCTTGCAGATAATAGACCTCTGAATTGTTGGATTGAAATGCAGACAGGTGAGGCAATTCATAACTTCTGTTCTCCTTCTAGAAGTTCTATGCTTTCAATCTGAGAGTTAACCCCGTTTCCAGCCAGTTGAGTCGTTCAAATTTTCTTTTCATTCCCTTTCCTTGTCACTTTATTTTTAATATATGTATAATCGCGATGTTTGCTAACCATTTAAAATTTGGTTTGATTTATTAACCAATTTAAGGGAAATTATAATAAGTGAAAATGAGTTGTGGAGATTTAATTGAAATTTAAAATTTATAGTGATTGTTAAATAGTTGTCAAATTAACAGTCAAATTATAGTAGGTGAAATTATAAATAGGAAAAATAATGAGCTTCAAACAAGCTCTTAAATTTTAATTTTTAGACATATAGTAACACTACATTTAACCACATATTTAATGTAACGTGAATTCTCACATTATTTTAATTACTACTTCCACATGAAATAATTACATCTTGGCACTTAAATAAAACCTGAATTTTAAATTCATTTAAAAACTTATTTAAATTTCAATGGTTACCAAACAACTATCACTCCGCCTCGAAATTCTTAAACTTCCAATCGTTAATCAAGGTAAAAATAATCTAATGTATAGTATAATATAGTATCATACAGTTTTCTAGTGTGTATCGAAGTGTGCTACATAATTGTGATTTTCTACGTGATATGTCCTGATGCACGTCATATCATGTGGCGTATCTCGATATACGCTATATAGTCATAAGACACTATATGATGTAATAACATATGTAGTGCTAGATCGAGACTATTAATCGAGGTCCCAATTTATATACCGAAAACTGATTAACATATTTCAATTATAAGAAAATATCTACTACTCTAAAATTACAAATAAAGTCTCATGTGTAAGCTCAAGGGTTCTCACATGTAAAGTCTTTAGATCTAAAATTACAATTAAAATCTCATGTGTAAGCTCAAGGGTTCTCACATGTAAGGTCTTTAGATCTTACACGTGAGGTGTTGATTGGACTCGAGGGTAGGGTATTTGAATTTTTTTTTCCTTTAATTATAAACCCTCAACGAAAAAATTAATGTCAAATAAGTGTGATTTGATTTGGATATGATTTTGCATAATTATTAGTGTCTCTTAAGAGTTTTCTATAAGATTTGATTTGATTTGAAAAGTTGATTTTTTTTAAGATAATGTATAGTGTAACGTAATTAAAAATTATTTAAAAATGTGAATTTTTTTTTTTTTGAAAAAAAAACTATATGCGGTCGATATTGAATTTTGATTTTTTAATCAACATATTTTATTTATATAAAGCTCAAGAGGATAAACTCTCAATGGGTTTGGCCACTGCCAGGATATCATTTTATTTTATTTTTCTTTGTGAAAAGTAATAAATTATCTTTTCCCATAAATGAATGAATAAAATGTAGTTTCAATATTTCACTATACGTTTGATGGAATTATTTCGTCGACACACAGGTGATAGAAGATTAGTGAACAATTTACATGGTATGTCTAGTATATGCATATTTTAACTTTACTAATACCATATGTTTTCACATATTCATCAAGTTAATCTAGTGTCCAACATTCCTACTTAACATTACTCTTTTCGGAAAGTCTTGTTTGTGATTGTCAATTCATAAAGTGTTATTATAAACATTAACTAACTATTTGATAATATAAACATAAAAGTTCTGTTTCATAAATAATAAATGGTTTTTAATAATATTTTTTACAGGGAAAATATTTTACATTACATGTCAGGTTAATTACCGAGTTAGACTAGCTCGGCATGCAATAAAACAATGCCTTTGAAAGAGCAAATGACAATGAAATTGTCGTAATAGTATGAGCGACTGTATTATTTTTTCGAGAGATAGTTTTATGATTTAAAACAGACGTGTGCTCTTCCGATCTACCCAATAACTTCCACAAAGTAACGGAGCCATGGGATGAAATGTAAAATCATCATGTAAGGTTAAAACCAATTACAGAGAATCTCTAATTTAATAAACTCTACTTGAAGTCCAAATTCCTTGACTCATGCTATTATTCCTTTAAAGAGAGCCATGGCCTCCGCGGCCGGCGAGAGCATCTGGATTCCCCAACTCAACCTGAAGCCCAAATTCCTTGACTTGTGCTAGTCCTTCGAGATCGGAAGCCATGGCTTCAGCGGCGAGAACATTTGGATTCCCCTGGATTTGAAGAGCCTTGGCCAAAACCATTGCGTCATTATCGACACAAAAAGCCATTCCGATAACCCATCTTTTAAAGCGGCATCAGTATTAGACTTCAACTTACCAACTGATTGTTTCTCCCACTTCTCTTGATTAGAATCGCCGTTTGTCGTCTATTATTTTGGACATGATTATACTCGAAATGAAATTCCAGATTTTGGGCAACAATTTTAGGAGCCCCAGAAAAAAAATGTAGCCACTAGCCATAATTTCTGTGAGAATTTGTTCATCACATTTGGTGGACAAAGTAAAAATAATGTATTTAGAACTTGGCCATCTTCTGTACATTTTCACAAGGGCAATTGACGCAAAAAGTCCCTACCTTTAGACATTATTGTACAAATAGTTCCCACTTTTGATTTTTGGCTATTTCATTCCTACCTGCTTTTTTCATTTGCAAAATTCATCTTTGATTCCATTTGTGTTTAATTTTCTCCGTTTCCATAAGGATACTTTTGTCCATTTACAGTTAAAAATCTAAAAAGGATTGCAAGACCATACTAATTATTTTGGGATTTTATTTGATTTTTTTTATTTTAAACTATAACTGGACAAAAAATGCCCTTATAAAAATGGAGAAAATTAAACCAAAATGGACATGAGGATGAAACCTGTAAAAGAAAAATGAAGCGGGATGAAATTGCCAATGAAACCTATAAGAGAAACATGAAGGTAGGAATGAAATTGTCAAAAAATTAAAGGTAATTTGCCTCTTTCCAAACGTAACTGTGCAGTGCGCACATAACAAACTATTCTCTGTCCTTTTACTAAAGAATGCCACATGCCTGTTGTGAATAGCCAGTTCTTTTTATAGACATAAAATTAGAGGTTTTTTTTTTTCTATATCAAAAGTTAATGTGAAATCAACTATATTGTAAAGATTTTTTCATATATTAATACTCCCTCCGTCCCAATTACATAGTCTATATTACTTTTTTGAAGTGTCCCAATTAGAACATAATTAATGTGGGGGGCGGGAACTCAAATTTGAGTCTCCACTCCCCATACCCTACACCAAACTCAAATAATATATTGGTTTTCAAATGAAAAACGCTTTTTTTTTTTGGGGGGGGGGGTGGGAATTAACCCCCCATTTGATTTTTTCCCCCTCATTGAATGTCCCACTCTCATTAAATAAGGGTAAATTAGGAACCCAGACTACAAAATATATATTTTTAATACAATTCTTAATCCACGTAAAATTTCACAGTGGACTATATAATTGGTATGGAAAGAGTATATTTTATCTTTCTTTGTGAAAGTGGTTTTTAGTGAAACACTAACTTCTCTAAAACAATTCAAATATATATATATAATGTAACATTCCATTTATCAGCCAAAGCCACCTAGTCGATCACATGAATCAACAAATTTCACAATTTACACTACCTGATCATCTGTAAAGATATTCTTACAGTTTCAAAATTAAATAATTTGTACAAGGAATAGATGAGATTTTTGAGCTAAAAATGACATCAAATATTCTGAAACTACTGTCTCCAAAAAATTCCTCTACATATTTGCTTGAACGGTCTTTGACAATGATCAACAACAGCTCCAAAGTGAAGAAGGTCAGAATGCGTGTATAGAGCCCCGAGCCAGTAAAAACAGCGACAAACTTTGGGGAAGTTAGTTGACAGAGGGGCAACGAGCCGAAGAAGCCAACAGTCAAGGTAGCATCTTAAAAGTGTCTATCAATGAACAAACAACGCTACCAGGATGCCACGTTGAAACTGCAACCTCAGCACAAGCACTTTGTATTAGAGAACCATTTTTCTACTTATGGAAGTTTCATCCAAAAATGATAACTAACAGGTGAAAAATAAAATTTACTTACCATCAGTATATGTCCCATACAGCAGTCAATCTGGAGATATTTCATCAAATAGCCGTGAAACATACATATTCAAAAATTTTGAGCAACCTGAAATAACGAGTGATAGTTAAAATGTCGAATTTTTCCCCACAATACACTTACCAAGTAACCGCATAAGAAAATGAACTTTGCCTTCCAGTCTTCAGTTTTAACTAATGCTGAATTTCCAAAATTCTTGATAAAGGTGTTACCGAAATTGCCTCCTTCCCTTTTGTACTAATTTCTAATCATCTAGACATTCACATTAACTAGGACTGGTTGACAAGCATGCCTAGATGGTTTAGTCACTTTCCTTTCTGCATTTCCCGTCATCTACACATTCGCATCCAACTAGCCCAAGTTCATGAGGATGCCCATATCCATTTTCACATTCAATTCTTCCTCATTAACTTTTGATGGAACAATAGTAGTTAAGTCCAACACCGATACAGGTAGAAAGGAAATTTCTTTGACATGAATCATGATGGATCAAATATATAATGGGGGCAAACAGAGGATAAGCAAAAAGAGAAGGAGAAGAGAGAATGAGGGAGTGGGTTAGAAGAACTTATGAGGAGAAAATTCGTGTGGTTCAGATTGAAGAAGAGTAATAAATGAACAAGTTTTAAATGATAGGTTTCTATTTGTCAGTTACACATGAGGGAATTTTTGCATCACAAGTTTATCAAATATCAAAATCTCAAAAGTATTAAGATCTCTCGATCCTAGTATAAATTAAACTATAGTAGATTATTATGTAAATTCAATTAAAGACTTCCCAAGCCTAGAGCTATTTTACCTCAAACTTTGTAGTTTTCTATTTTGCATCTAGACAATTATACCATTATTTCCTTATTTGATTTCCCACCTTAGGCAATTTAAGCCTTATATAAAGCAAAGAATACATTGTTGCACATATTGACAATGAATGCAACCACTCAGGGTTCTCCCTATTCTCTCTCCATTGAATGTTCACTGTTCTGCATAAAATATATGTCCTTGAACTTAAAAGAAAAACCTTCTTCTTTGAAGTTCAAAATTAAAAACTCTAGCAAATGCAATTGGAATGTCAAACGTTTAATCGCAACAAAATCGAGCTTTAGTTAAAATCTTATCAAAACAAGATGCATAAAATCTTACACGTTGAACAGCATTATTTTGTTTTGTGTAACGAAGGATTATGTTTCTCCTCAACCTTCCATTGAGGCAATGCAGCATCTGATGAAGGACCCCCAGATGATGCTAAAAGTGACTTCAACCACTTAACTTTGTTCACAAGTTCCTCCAAGTCCGTTATCGTTGCTTCTAACTTGTTGGAGCGCATTGAATTTAAAGTGATTCCTCCACTATTCTCTAGAGCACCACTGGCATAGTTCGAGTCCTGCTCGGTAACATTGGTGGTAGGTTCAGCTAGAATCTCTCCATTATATGAACTGGAATCCATATCAGATAAAAATGTTTTTTGAGTAGTATTGACCCCACCATCTAAAGCAAAAATTGTTTCTTCAGTATCCATTGCCTCCATCTGAATAGTGTTTCTTGAAGATAATTCACGCAACTCCCTTGTTTCCTTGTCCTTCAGTTCATCTGAAGCTGCTAAAGACTTGAGTGAAATACAAGAATAAGGGGGCAGTCTGGATGATAGTCCAGCTTTCACTTTATCGACCTCCGTCTCTAAACCTGTTTTATCCGGTAGCCAAAGGTTGAATGTCAGGCAAATCATGTTCATATCTGAAACGGAATCAAGACAATGCAATGGCTAAAAAGAAAGGATTTCCCTATACAAGCTTGCAACCACCCCCCCACCCCCCACCCAAAAAAATAAATAAATTGGACCGTCCGGGTAGCAGCCACTGTTTTCCACTGCTAAGGACAATTTGAAATGCACACCAGGCTCCTAAAGTACATTTCATCAGGATCAGAAGGCCAAGCTAAAAAGTAAAGGTTACTTTTTTAAGCAATCTTTCAACAACAAACATGTTTTGTTAACTAAATATTTTTCTAACTTTCAACTAAAAAGAGAACAACACACAGACAGGATTATAAAAAATTGCTTTCTACTTCTAGATTAATATTTAAGGAATAGATGCACCCAAAATGGATTTGCCACCTTAAGCTACAGAGCGTTAATTGCACAGACTAATCTCACAACTCTAGGTATCCAACTTTTAAGCCTTCACACACTATGGCAATTACTAAACTGATGACTCCATGAATGACCGGCTCTAACAATTTGATTTAACATGATCTTACCCTGATCCCCAGGTTTAATAATCCGAGCACATGGGAGACCACTTTCACTAGCCTGCAATGAAAAATATCACACATAAATATTCTACTTAATCTCAGATTGAGGTAGACACAATAGAAGTACAAAACTTTGTTCAGGAAAAAAAGAACAAAAAATGGAGAATTCTATAGATATACTACCTCCGTACCATAAAAACAGGCCCAGTTTCTATTTTTATTTGTCCCACAGTATAGTCCACTTATATAAACGAGGTTGAACAATTAATTTGTTTTTCAAATATACCCTTAGTCCAACTACTAACAAATTTGTAGTGCATTAAATTGAATTAGTCTTGAATAAGGATATATTGGGGAATTAAGTGTAAATTTTGTATTTTCAACCACATTAATTCACATTTCTTAATCCACAAGATTAGTTGATATGGGCCTATTTTTATGGGACGGAAGTAGTATTTAAGAGCAGAAAGGCAGGCAGAACACGCATATTTAACAAATATGTTCAAACAGGAAAAGAAAAAAAAATAAATCAAGTAAGTCAATTTATAGGTTCATGCATGCTTCGCCAAAGCTACACTAACAGAATCCAGAAGTCTGATATTCATAGGATGATGTTGAATGCAAACAGGGATTGCTCATCTTAAATATAGAAGAACTTTAAATGAGATAAAAATTTAAAATGACCAGGTACTAAGATTTTTAATCAAGAATCACCATTTCTTAAGATCTAAAAGCTTCAATTGATACTTAAACTCCTTGTTTTTTCAGGACATAATTAATTTTTGGTAAATTTATGCCTGAAACTAAATACGTAAAAAGAAAGGTGAAACACAAGTTGTTTTAAAGCAAATAAATTGATAAGGAGAAAAATCAAAGCATGCACCATCTTTTCTTGGAAATCTATTACCTTTTCTTGTCACTTGAGTTCCAACACAAATATGGACACCCTAGATTTGGAAAGAAAGCTGTTCTAAGAATTGTAGGGTGATTTTCAGTTTTTCTTTATTTGTCTAAAGAGCTGACTTTATAATATATTGCAAAATGCAACTTTCTAACACAAACTTTAAAAGCGTTTTTGCAGTGCCAACATCTCTATGGGACAAACTTTTTCATTCCTGAATTTATAATTTTTTCAAAAAAAAAAAAAAGAACTGTAGGAATTTCCAAGAACTAAAAACGAAAAAAAAAAAGAGAGAGTGACCAGCATGCTGTCTACCTTGACCTGCTATTGGTTTACCTCTTTCCCTTTGCTGAGCAAAAGATTTAGAAGTTAAGAGGAACAATATGAAGCTACTACGTCATATAGGTGGCAAAGCTATCTCGGCATGATTAACTTAAACAAAAAATATTGGTTCTATGATGATAGCAGCTTCCTCAACAGGTATGCAAAATATATGAATATGCAAGATTTATGAATATAAGTATCAAGATAATGTTTATGTGATATAGATCAGGCATAGTATACAAAAAATATGCATTTAAAAGGGTAGAGTAGTAACCGGTATAGGCACAATCCAGCCATATTCAGGAGTCCAGCCCAAAGTAGGGCGTAGATCCTTGAGAGAAGCTTCATCGTCAGCTGTGCCTTCACCAAAAGGTGGTTCAGGATACTCAATCTAAAGAAACAAAAACAAAGATTAAGAAAATATGTTATTTGAGAATCAATAACTTGCATTGTCATATAAGGAACTTGAGTAATTAGTAGTGGAAATATAAGATATCAATTTCATTTTCTGAACCAAGCAAAATGTAGTACTCCAGTAATCATTAAAACCTGTAACTGAATAATGAAACTGAATAATGAATTAGTTGGTATAAAATCAAACAAACACTCAATTTTCTATATGACAGTAATTTGAACAGGTAACTAAACATTGTCCTGAGTTTAATCATAGACAACACATGTCGTGAAAACTAAATAGTTACTCTATTCCTGCTGTCTCTTCTCCCTCTAGTTAGATCATATTATCAGCTCGCTCCATGAGGTTAGATCATAATTTCTTTTGGTATAACATCTACGTATATCTGTCACCCAACTATAACTACCTGCGCTAGATCATATTATCAGCTAGCTTCATGAGGTTAGATCATAATATCTTTTGGTATAACATCTACGTATATCCGTGACCCAACTATAACTAACTGTGCTAGAGGACACTTAATAATATCTTAATCCCACCAAAACTATCTTAGACTTGAAAGTTGAACAGCATTAACCACCCTAACGCCTCGGGGTGAGCTGTAGAATATGTAACTAGTTCCAAGTCTTTTGGGTTTTTGCTTTTCTTTTTTCCTTTTTTTTTTTGGGGGGGGGTGGGGTGGGGTGAGGTGGGGGGGACATGAGAGTGAAAGAGTGACACTCATCAAGACAGATAAGAACCATCTTTGGTTATGAGAATGGAAGAATATAAACTATTTTAACTCAAGGGCACAAAAATTATGGCAACCAAGTAAGTTGAACAATGATAGCAGCAACATTCAACATGGGACAGCATCAACCCAAAAGTTGAGGTATCAGCAGCAGAAAAATGGAGTTTGATGACTATCCTCTGGTAAGATGGTTGAAGTAGTTATTGGGGCAACGGGATAGATGTTTAAATACGACACACAAACAGCCATATATATACAGCAACAGATACAAGAAAGAAGTGAAGCCATATCATGGCCAAGCTTAATCTTCAGTTTCCACCCAAGTTGAAACAAGTGATAAATTACATATTAGACAAGAAAGGTATCAATTCACCAGTCAAGTTTAGAGGAGAAACCACTTGAAATTATTACCAGGGCCTTGCCATCCGCTAATAGCTGTTTTATTCTTGCGGACCAATAGCAGTCACAAGTCCAAAAGTCAACCAAATCCCCTGCCTTCCAGTCATCATTAACAATTATGACCACTCCTGAAATATTGCCAAGACAAGGCATTTCACTTTCACGATAGATAGGTGGGTAGGGTGGCCGCACCATCAGTATTCTTTCTTTCTTTTTCAGCTTCCCCTTACCATTAACACAGAACTGATACTGTTTCAAGCCTCCCAACTCTGGAGACATGCACTAAAATTAATAATCAAATGCAGATTTCTAATCAAACAAATCACAGTGCAATCAAGATTGTGAATGTTGAAATAAAAAATAATCCAATTTGATCCTCTCCAAAAGTACATTCTTTAAAGACATGAAGGGGCTTAAAGATTCTTGACCTCTAGTTTGACAGCAAAATGCGTCTGATACTTAATTCACAGAATCTTGCAAGAAACTATTTGCTAAGTCAAAGTAATACCAGATGACTATGGAAAGATGGAGTAGAACACACCAAAAGTTTTATTTGGTTGATCGCAAAAAGGAACAAAGAAATGTAAACAACAAGTATTGCAGACAGGTAACCAGCAACTATAATTTCAAAAGCTGGCCTCTTTCACAGCACCCAAAAAAAAAAAAAAGGAATGAGAAGGGGGAAAGAGAAACGAAATGGGAGATAAAATTCAGAGATTTAAGGGAAAACTCTTGTAACTGTATTCAATATTAAGATCTTTTAGCACAAGAAATAGCGCAATTAACGTAAGTTTAAAACAGTCTAAATCAGGTAATAAAACAATTGGGATATAAACTAAAAGCATGTACATTGAAAATATATAAGAATTGACATAATTACTTTTGTGCCTGGAACCTGAGTCACTATCATTCCCATTAAAACTTCGTCTCAACTAAAACTATAGATGACTAACCTTTTCAATTTTCTGGTAGCTATTTCATAACCATAATGCCAAAAACAACTATATTCTTATGTCTCATCTTGAGGTGCCCAGATCAACCTTTTTTAAATCCATAAATTTATCATGTAAGGACTCTAGTCTTACGCTAAAAAACTTCAAACCATGGTAATTTATATCCAGGGAGATAATTTTCCATACTTCTGTACCACGCATTCTACACCATAAGAGTTATAATTGTGCACAAAAGTTATTTTCCATAATTCTCCGCTGCACACAGCCACCCCCCCCCCTCCCCAAAAAAAAAAAAAAAAGAAAAAAAACACAAAATCACTGCCATAAAATCTAAATTTATATCCACACATTTTGTGAAACCCACAATATCTCTACAAACCACTCTGTCAAAATAAATTCATTTATTTATAAGGGGAAAAAAGTCATGCTTTATGAAGAATCACCTTATTCTTTTAATATGTTGTGGGCTATAGAAAAATGTGCTTACTCATGAAATGCACTATTAGGAGCAAAAGTCGACCTACCACTAAATGTAAAGGACAATCATAAGAATCTTCATATTTAAGTAGATCTACAATTTTTCTTGAGCCAAGGTACTTGCCTGCCGGCTGAAAGGGGAAAAAAGTAGAACTACAATTTTACCAACTTGTAGACAATCTGCTATATAATTCTAGAAATATTTAACCGTTTGGTTAGAGCACATAAGTCATTATGCATAAGACAAAGAAGACATCTATTAAAATACAGCTAACTTACTTTCTTCTGGAAAGTCAAAATACTCTAAGCGATATTCAATATCCCCACTCCTGTAGCTGATACCTCTTATCTGATCAAAAAGACAGAAAATATAAATACCTTTTGCATTTAAAAGATTACCATTCGAAAGAGAGGATAATTTAGAACATTGCCATCAAATTATAAATGAAATAAACATAGAATTTCAGGGTAATATGGCAGAATGTAGGTTTCAATTTCACGTTGACGTAAAAATCCCTAAACTTTATAGTTAAATCACACATATAAAAGGCAAATTCACAAAAGGAAACCATTTACCTCCTATTTTTGGTAAGAAATAAGTTTTCTTCAAATATTTCTTACGTTACAGACCGCATCAATTAAAATCTTTCCAACATCTGTACATGTTGGAGAAAAAAGGTAGCTTTCTGTTTTGAGAAGCCACAAAATTATTTATATCCAATAATGATCACCTATACATCAAGTCTTAGAAAACTTCAATCTACAAGCATTTGAGTTAATCTTCTTCAAGAATCAAATAGCCTAATCACGCTCACAATAATTCTTATACTCGTGTAGAAGGATCCTTTCAATAAATATAACAGCGCAAAGGAAATCCTCAACCTAAAAAATTCACAACCAACTTGTATATTTGTTGAGATGCAACAAATTTATCGTAAGTTGATTGACAGATCTACCTTTTCTATTCCTATGGTCGAATTGGCCAATCAGATAATAGCAAATTAGGTTTTAAAGCATGAAATTAGGTCATTGTCATGTTGCACAACAGTGATAAACGGCAGCTCAATTAGAAGAACATACCTTGTGAGAAATGCTCAAAAAGTTGGACTCTCATTGAAGATATTTTGAAAAACATAAATATAGTCAAATCTAACAATTTAAGCGTTTAGATCTAAGTAGCTTAAAAATGGTTCAGAGTAGGAAAAGGGGAATATCTTCGCCACCTAATTAAGTGCATGTTTGATTCTCATTATCACAATGAAATTATAATGCGAAATTATAATGAGTTGACATAAGTTGTGGAAATTTAATTGAAATCTAAAATGTGTGGTAATAACTAGGCAGTTGTCAAATCAGTGGTAGGTGAAATTATAAGGAGAAAGAATAAAGAGAATCAAACAAGCACTAAATGTACTATGTACATGTTAGCCTTGGGAAAATATAAATATTGCTTATATTTGAGGTAATGCGTTGATAATATATTAGATAATATAAAAATAAAGCTCGATGTAACATTATTAAATGGCCTTAAAAATATGTGCCCTTAAGATCCATAGGTAAGCTTGCACTTTCACCTGTCACTTGCCAGCCAAAGAAATGAAAATGGGTTGACGACAACTCATACTTCATGCCCGATGTCAAATTGCTACATTAGATGGTAAATTATCCAAACCTCGTGTTAACAAGTCCATGTTATCATAACTATAAGTTAGTACCTTTTCCTATCACACTGTGGGATGTCACAAATGCTCTGTTATCTCGGAAAAATTACGATGAATATCCATTCATCCTTGATGGAGATGGCAACTTCAAGTAGGTGACTAAATAGAAACAAGCCCAGGTAGTGGCAAAAGTTTTGGGATATAGATGGCACAAAAGTGAACTAATATTCAAGAATAGGTTGGACTTGTTAACTTTGGAATTAAGATAAATATAGCTACAATAATATCATAGTCGTTCATAGTAATATATACATGTCAAAATTAATTCTTTTTTTTTT
>CAVNYN010219545.1:0-24679 GCA_963692815.1 Nyctanthes arbor-tristis
AATTAATATAAACGAAATAGATCTATAAATTCCAATTGCATGTGGGAGAGAACCTGGAAAAAAAAATAAATAAAAAGAGTTGGTGCAAGATTATTAATAAAATATGGAGCTACATAGTTGACCAAAGACTAAAGAGCTTTAAACCACTAATATGGCTTAAAAAAAGGTTGACCTTACTTGAGTTACGAGGATCAGTTAAATGCCTAATCAATTATAGATGGAAGGAAGTGATTATATAACTTAATTGCTCTGGTTGATATGGTATCTTGGACACTTAATAACAATCTCAAAACAATTTAGAGTCAAGTAGAAGTAGTTAGTCTTGAAGCCAGTCATAAGACATCTACTTTTCTATGAGTTTCAAAAGTTAACTGCCAAGTAGACAAAGAATGCCTAAGTGCATTGGTAAGGTAATTCTAAAATCAATTTTCTATAAACTTTTTAAATTTCGATTGGTTAGTTCCACTCTGCAAAGAATACCATCCATATAGTTGATACTTAAAAACATAGACAGTCTCACAGTTTTGAATAAAATATAGCTAGATATTTAGGACAATGGGTCAAACTAATTAATGGAAATAATAACATAAATAAGATATCATCAAAAGAGCAAACAATACTCAATAATGCTATTATCATATTTAAATGCTTAATCTTAAAAAAAATCTAACATTAAATAAGCACCATTACTAATTATGAGTGAGAGTAATCTAGGCATCAAGAAGATAGAGTAGAAAGAACAAAAGAATAAGTACTTCAGCAAATAATTGCTTAATGCAGGCCTCTCAAAGGATGCAACACGGAAAAATATATGTGATGTAATATCATATATAAGTTGGTTGGTAACAAGGGTAAATGATTAATCAAAATATTAACAGACTGGAGATTGGAAGAAAATTGCAATACCATAAAATTAACTACAAACTGGAAAATATAAATTAATATGCAACAAAGATGATCAGGTATATTATAATTTGAATCAAGGAAGCCAAATATAATCAATATTGAAGCTTTAAAACTACAAACTGGAAATCAGAAAATAGTATGTGTCGATGATACTAAACAATAGACCGCCAAAAGAAGATGTTTCATAAGATGATGCAGATAATTAGGCAACAGAGAAGTTGAAATACCCGACTGAATTATACTTTGATATTGGGCACGTAAACTCTATTTTACAGAGATCAACTCGATGTATAAAGAACATTGAGATGAAAGGTTGAATTGAAATCCGGACGTGATAACAGATCCCATATTATTAATTAGTGCAATACTTAACCAGCGTAAAGAAGTGGAGGTCAGATTCAATAGTAGTGCCGTAATTGCTCGATCCCAATTGCTTGCAATACCAGCCATACAGATTGCTGTGATTATTGTGCAGAACGACAGTAGCTGGAGAATGCCGGCCTCCCCTTGCTGGAGAATTGCCTGTGTCAACGATGCAGACGGCGAAGATGAAGAATGCAGGGAATATTTGGGGAGGCAGGGTTGAGACTTGAGAGAGAGGACGACGGTGAGACAGAGAAACATTTTGTCAAATGTGGAATGTCGTGCCATGACCACTGAGTGAATAGGGAAGGGGAGAAAAAAAGAGCATAAAACGTCAACGTTTTGGTCCAAATTAAGATTCAATTGCTACAGTAAAATTTTCACCACTCCTTTAATATAGTTAGATGATGGTAAAATTTTTTGAAAATAGTTAAAAAGTAAAAAAAGAATCATTTCAATTTTTTTGTCAGTTTGGTGCATTCTTTTTCCTATATATTAAAAAGGAATGGTAGGGGAGTGGATCGAAATCCTTCTTTGTAAGTTTGGTAGATTCTTATTAATTAGAAATATCGAGTTTTCAATACTTTTAAAATATTTGAAAATTTTCCGTTAGTGCATATATATATACACCAAAATATGTTTACTTAGATCATTACACCAAAAAATTTGGGGGGAGGGGTGCACCGGATGCTTTATAAAACGTCTCTTTCTAACTAGATTCCCACATGACAAATGTTTTTATAAAACGAGTGTTCATTGACCAATATGAGCTCATTTTCCCCCATTTTTATCCAGGTATAGACATATTTCAATTGTAAGAACATGAGATGATCATGGAAACTCAATAGATCTTATTTCACTTTATATATATATTGACACTCAGATAGTATCAGTACCAAATACATTAACATTATTCTCTAAAAATCATACTTATTCATTTGTCATATATGAAAATAGATCTTTGACTAATGTTAAATGGCTATAACACCGATCCAAATAGCAATGCACGACTAGTCCAATGTGTAATTTTTATTTTGGTTTCTTCATTATAATTTTCTCATTGTAACAATAATCAAACACTCCCCGTACATTACTTTTTTTTTTTTTAACTTTTAATTAGACCAATAATTTAATCTCAAATATACCACATATCATATCATGCGTGTACACCATTAGAACTACGTGGTGTATTTACAAATATATATATATATATATATACTAAAAATGTGTGTGTGTATATTGCAAGCTACTAAAAAAGTATAATTAATATAATTATTACTTTAATTTTCTAATATTCCTTCACAATTTATTCACTTGTACTCCTGCAACAATTAGATAAATGATAGTGCTACATAATAACTACAATACACACACCCTAAAATTAAATATATAGATGTATCATGTGGTTCGGTTTTTGGGTTCGGGTATTGGAATGACCAAGCCCAGGCCAAACATTTCGGTTCAATGGTTCGGTCTCGGTTTAGGCTTGGGTAACACTTCAGGTTTTGTTCAAATTTTTCGGGTATCTAATGCATATTATATGAGTATCTAATGCATATTATATGAACGCATAAACGGAAAAAAGAAACGCTTAAATGGGTAAGAATAACAAAAAAAATTAAAGTATATATAATACATTTAAATGAAAATAATAATAATAATTAGATACTAATGTAATGACGTGAACAATTAGACACTAGCGTTTTGCTAATTAGCTTTTTTCATATTCTAATGTTATAGTTTTACCATAAACTTACTGCATTGTCAAGTAATTAATTAAAAACAATTTGTCTTGTACTCATCACATGGCTTATATATAGAAATTTGTAAAATCCTCATAAAAAAAGACAAATTCACATATCTTGCATAGATCATCTAGAGATTTGTTTTGTTTTTGAGTGTGAAAGAGACGAGTGTATTGAAAATATGGTTGTGAAATAAAGAAAATGGTTTTGTAGATTGGGATATAATTAATTAGAAACTTGAGTTCAAAAATTTTGGGATAAAAAAAATATAGGTAATTTACACCTAATGTCCCCAATTTTTGAAATATTGAGAGATCACATCCTCAACCTGTTAAAATATGCCGTTAATGTGAGTGCGTGGACTCTAACTGAATAAATGAACTAGGGGAATAATTGGAAGAACACAAAGCTTCTATTTTCCCTTCCCTCTAAAAACTTGTGCCACATTTTCCAAACAAATTTCTCCCTCCATAAGAAGGTTGCTTTCTGCAATGAAACATCTATTTATCCTGCAAACATAATCCTTTCATATTTACTTCTTTGCAATGGTCTATGAACAAATTAGAAGCCCAAATCCGTAAATTTGAGGGTGAGAACTATAGACTCAAAAGCACCGTAAGAAGCCTGAAAGATCAGATAAGAGGTCTTGAAGAAGAATAGAGAAGGCTTCATTTGCAAGGTGGCATGTTGGAGACTTGGTTGGCCAAATCCATATTTCTTTTTTGTTAGCCTTGCTTCTTATGTGGAAACTACTGATCTAGGCTACGTGTGACTGTATGTGCTTTACCACAATGCTTTGTCATTGCAATGCTTGGCTACATAATGAAAAATTTTAAATTAAACCCCAAATCTGCGCCAATTCTATTTCTGCGCTCAAATGGAACCTGCAATGTTATTAAAGTAAAGGTAGGGGACGTACACTGTAACTACTTCAAAACGATGAGGACGTACGTTGTGATACCTTCAAAAGGTTAGGGACATATATTGTAATGGCTTCAAAAGTTTGGGGACTAATACATCAGCCTGGATCAATGAAAATTTTTCAAGAGTTTGCTTCACCACAAACATCTCAGAGTCATATAGTTCATTACCTGCTAAATTCACTTCGCTTTGCACATAATCCCAAAGCAAAACATCCTCGAAAAATTACAAAATGAAATAAAATTCATGATTAAGCATGCATATTTCTAGCATCATGGCTCAATTTTAACACCTAATCCAATTTTGTACGGTAGGGGGAGAAAAGTTCTTGTGTCGTTCTCCTAGCAGGCAAGACCTTGTTTCACACTAGATGAAGTATAAGTCCAGCAACACCATCAAATTGGGGAAGATGAGGGTTTTCTTTTACTTTCTAGAAATTGTATATTTGATGATTTATTGAAACAACTAATGGTTTCAATTATAAGAGTCTAAAAAAGGAGCATTGTGTTCATTTATGTCCCTAGTTCATTTGGTCAATTAAAGTGCATGTGCTCATATTAACGGCACAATCTAACGGATTTCGTGATTGGGGACCTAGGAGGGGATTAGTATAAAGGTTGTAGACCCACTAGGTCAAAAATAAAGGTTGTGAACGTGATCTCTAAATAGTTTAAATGTTGGGGGCACTAAGTGAAAATTACCCAAAAAATATTCGGGGTTTTTTGGGGTTTTTCGGGTTTAAACTCAAACCCCAAAGCCCTCCCAAACCTGAATATTTGGGTCTCAAAACCCAAAAATTTTTACTCACTACTTAATCGGGTTCGGGTATATTCAGACAGGGTTCAAGTAACCGTTTTGGGCTTAAGTTTTTTTCACAGGCCTATCATGTACATTACATAAAAAAATAAACTATATTCTCAAATTTCAAGGTATAAATGGCAGCCCAATTCTCTTGTCAGAGTCTGGTGACGCTATGCCGACCACTAATGGGTTCTTACATAGGTGTGTTTTTTGCGCCACGTGTAAGTCTAGCGGCGTTACATACGAGATCAAAATATGAAGTCTAATTTGAGATATACACAAACAAAACAAGTTTATCTCCGCGAGACGACAAATTTTCTTTTAATTCTTTCCTTCAAAGAACATGGATGAATTATTCGGCCCTACCCAATGTATAGGGCTATAAGCCAGTAGCCATCGTATAAACAAATGAGATTTCAATCTCAATTACCTAGGTAAGTGGGATTCAAAAGATTACCTCAAAATTTGCACAAGAATCAGGGAATCAGCTGCTGCATATTTTTGTGTCACAAGTTGGCCAATGGCATTGCATTACTTAAACTAGGACGGGTAGAATAACGGATAAAAGATTATAATATTAAGTTAAAAAAGAGATGTCAAATATTTCATATTGAATAATCATCTAATCTATACAATGTCATTTCAATTATTCTGTTCATGCATATTACTATTCTGTAGCAAAAACCAAGGACTCAAACGACACAAAACCGTCAAACATCTATGCCTGTGTGTTTAGATTGTGTAGCACGCACATACGAACTCACAAAAATGGTTTTTGCCACCCACGCTAATTGTTTAGCCAAAAGGAGTAGGTTTCAACGTTAATGAAAGTAAAATCATACAGAAAAATAAGAAAATTATATTGACACATTAAAAATTCTTGACAATTATGTAATTTTCTTATTTGTATGTATTCAATTCCTTATGTATTAATACATATAACCCATTGACCTCATCGGTGAGATATAAATGATGTTTACAAAAAAAATCATAAATGGTATGATTAATTGACATACATAAATGAAAATAACGATATTGTCTAAAGTTAAGATAGAGAAAATATAATCTTGCGGAATGATTCGTTAAGGCAATTAAAATAGAAAATAAGAGCCAATAAATACTTGTTACGACAATAAAAATATTTAGGTATAGGTAACATAATAGATGAAGTTTATTAACATATCGTGAAAATAATAGATAAAGAAAAATATAGTTACTTCGTACCTAAAGTATTCAATGCATATTTAGCTGCAGAAAAGTTTTTATGTTCTAAACATTATTATTAAATGTTGCAATAAGAATTTGCTTTTGGCTGGAAATGGATTTTATTTTCACGAGTTCATCTATAATGTTAAATGAATCAAAATAATTCAGTATGATTAACATGTTCCCCATTCGGCCGACTCGGTGTAGTCTACAATATTTCGAACCATGTTTTATTCTTTTACAATGCGTTTTAGATTTTTTATTATTTATTATTTATTTAATTAATCTAAGCTAATTCAATTGGAATAATTTGGGTGGCCGTAAAAAAAAAATTATTGTTCCATGAAAGGTGAATTATTGAGAAGGAGTATCACAATCTAATTTGTTATTGTCATATAAATAAAGCGGTGTCTAAAAATAAGACATTGTAAAGAAAAGAAAACAAATAACCATTCGGAATATGATAAGAAAAATTAACCAAGAGGTGAATTATTGAGAAAAATCATCCTAATATAATTTTTCCATAGCGTATAAATAAATAGATGACTAAAAATAAGACGTCGATATTTTCAAAGGGAGGTGGAAATTGTTTTCTAGAGAAAATAGAAAAAACTATGCTTACTAAGATAGTAAAATTGTACCATGGAATTTAAATTTCATTTCTATTTGTGTGAATTAAAAGTATAAAAGTTGAAATTTAGATAGAAAATTTTTGCAATCATAGAAAATTTTTGCAATCAACTACACCCTAGCTAATAATAGTTATTTGCATGAAAAACCAATTGGGATACTAAAAGAATTGGACATGCTCTTTTGAAAAGGACATACCAATTTAGGTAGTGTCTACTGTATGTTTATTACTGTATTGATTATTTTTCCAATATTGTACTTAAAAGATATAAAGCATATACATTTGAAACATAATAATAAAATGGGGGAAATGATTCGCCAACTGTTTAGAAATTCAATACATTACCAATATATTAGATAATTTAAAGAACTTAATATGTACATGTATTTGAATATGCAAAATGTAATTTGAAAGAATAAGAAAGATCTGAAGTGGATAAGGAGAGGAGATTTGAAGGAGGACAAAAGGAATCCTCAATTTGTAGATGTCTAAGATAGGAAACGTCAAAAATAGGGGTTTAAAAAAAATATAACATGTAAGGAAAACTGAATACCTAATTCGCAAGCGTTTAAAATAGGAAAATAAAAAATAACATATAAGAAAAACATAAGGTAAGCTGTAATTTACCGCAAGAGTGCGGTATCTATAGACACCGCGGAAAAATAGAGGGAAAATTGCGGTGTCTATAGGCACCGCAACTCTTGATTTAGATATTAATGGATAAATCAACCATTTTGTTGTTTTCTATTGGGACTTGGAAGAACAATGGATGTAGACATTGCGTTACAACAAATATTATTATTAATGAAAAGTGTATATATAAAAGCCTTACTTGTTTGGTACTCTTTATTTGTACAATTTATAAATTCATTTATTATGATTTGACTGTTGATTTGATAACTACTCAACAATCACCACACATTTCAAATTTCAATTAAATCTCTACCACTCAAATCACTTATTATAAATTCTTTTTATAAATTGATTTTATAAATCTAACCAAACGGGTCCAGCTATATGCATGAACTGATCACTTAAGCTTCTACTATTATTATTATTATTATTATTATTATTACTATTACGGATAGAAGATATAAGTTTAGATCTTTTTATAGATTGCTGCGAACTGGAGTTAGGAAGGAGTCCAAACTGGAATATTTTACAGAAAGACACATCATCTCATGAGTGGTTATTGCTCCGATTTACATCATTTGGAATTTATTATAGATTTAACCCTAAGAATAATAATATGAATATTGCATCAATTATGGGCTTGACTCGAATCGAAGGCCCAAAGCTAACTAAAGCCATACCGGGTTGAACCAAGAAATGGCTTACTACAAAAAACTAATGCCAAATTGAACTTTGCTTTTATTCAAAGTCCAAAATGTGCCAAAAAAGATGTTTCTTCTCAGAGCATCTCCAATGTAAACGTTAATCTTGTGGTGACGTAGAGAAGAGATATAGACATATAAATTTACAAATTTCAGTTTTCTCTCTCATTTTTTCACTTCTTTCTTACATTTTCGTTTTTTTATTTTCTATTTTTTCTTCACAATGTCTTTGAGAAAGTTTAGCGGTAGAAAGTGTTAAGGAATTGTGAAGAGAATATAGAAAATAAAGAGAGAAAAATGTAAGAAAAAAGTTAATGAAGAGAGAGAAAATTGAAATTTATAAATTTTATGTGTCTATATCTCTCCTCCACGTCACTCTGAGACTAGACATTTGCATTGGAGATGCTCTTAGGGGGAAAAACCTAGGAATCATCGGCTAATTTGTCAAGAACACGACAATTTAAATTGCGAGTTAAGCAGAGTTTGGCACGACATGTTCGTCTACACTTGTACGTATTTCAACAGAGAAAAAAGATTGTGAGAGGATGCTGGCTGGGTAGTATTACATCATGTATGGTATATGAATTGACATTAAAATACACATGTTAAGGTGAGAATGGAAGTCTTATACCAAAAATTTGACCCAAATAGAGTTGAATAATGAATTTCTCTATCAAAAGCATGTTTGACTACACCTAAAAAAAATAATAAAAAATAACAAAGAAAGCAATTTCTTCTCCAGAGATAACAAGACCCATGCCCTCAAATCAAGAGATCAACTTGACCACTAGTTGGTTTATCAATCCCGATTTTAGTTTTTAACTTAATTTATTTTAAAAGAGAAATAATATTAATAGAATGAATGATTTTTTTGCAGTCAATAAAATAAAATTAATGCAAAATGAATGGTAGAAGAATCACATGAAATATATTGAAAATTGTATGAACAACTTCTATTAAAGAAAAAAATAGCAATAATGCGTATTTGCTTCAACTTGTTAATTTTGCGGTTAGATAGTTATGAATTTACCAATCAATGAAGTTAATAGTACCAAAAAGACGGAAACATGACTACACGTCTAAATCGATTGATGTTTGTGCCGTTGAAAAAAAAAATAAAGGTAAATTTTTTATCTTGGAACTCATTCATAAATGAGTTGGTTTATAAACTGGCATGATATTTTATTTCCATTTTCACGGATCATTTAAGAAAAAGTCAAAAATTACAAATTTCGACCGATTAATCTATTTTTAACTTTCCCTTAAAATAAATAAATAAATAAAAATGATCCCAGTGACGATATAAACCGATTTGCCAATATATGCCCACAAATTAGGCCCATTGAAAAATCTCTACGGTAACATGTACTGGGTCCAAGGCTCAGCTCCCCAGCTGAAGCAAGCCGCTAATTGGGGTTAGGACCATCATAAGTTGGGAGAAAAACAGGATCGAGATTCGGGAATAAGACGCGGCGGCTCGTCAGAGATGGCTCCATATAAGAACGTACAAAGGGGAGAGATGGCTGTAGAAAGTGGTGTTGGGTGTTTGGAGGGGTTGGGGGGTTGAGTCATCAAAGTCTCCCTAAATTCCAGAGGTGCCTATTGATAGGGATTGATTGGACATGTTGCATTTGTTTTCTTGCCTTCGTGTCCCCATCTTCCTGGTCATCTCCATTTTCCTTTGTCATCTTCTTTTACTCTTTTACCCCTCGGAATTTTACCATCTTCTCAAGGAGCTATTAGTAAAAAAAAATCTCACACATAACGAGAAATCTTTAAACAATACACGTGTGAGTATACTCACGTATCAAGGTTATATAAGTGTTAGTGAATGATTGGAAATTATCTCCCTATCATAAGAACATCTTTAATACAAAATTAATGTAAAATGTCTTAAATATATATGTTTCAAAGAATATTGATATTACATTCAAAAAATTTTCGAATACAATAATGTCAATATTGTATATCTGTCAAGTTATTATTAGGAATTTTAAAAAAAAAGAGAGAGAATTTTTTGATTTGATAAATTAATACTTGACATTATCATGTTATATGACAATGTCAAGCATTTAATAAGCCAAATAAGTATTTTTTTATCAATTGTCAATTTATTTCATGACTATAACTATACATTAGAGATGCTCTAAATTTGACGAGAGATTAACGAATGACAATAAATATTTAACACATATCAATGCTCTCATAATACTCAATATCTAGATTTTAAGTATGCGCGTCAAGTAATCTTGCATACGTATCTTGTATACATACAACCACATGAGACTTTGAGTGTCATAAACAACATTTATATGGTATGAGTGTTAAATTTTTATAGCTGAGAAATTAAATTTTAAAATAGAAATTTAATCATATTAGTCATCTATTTACAGTGTTTTATGAAGACCACATGTACTAAATCTCCACGACTAATCGCATGTATGTATATTGCAAAGTCTATATATATCACACAATTCTCTACTATTATTTTTACTCATTCTATTTCTATTTAAATAGAATCGGTCTTATTAGCAAGGACAATAAACGAGGAAGGCTGATGTGATGACACAATATGTTTGATATGTAGAGTATACATAGACTTACAACTAAAGTTATATATTGTTCTTATTATGTACAATTAAAAGTTATCGAAAAAAAGAAAGTTCTATTTACTAGGTCACTATTATTACACCGCCTATCTCTGCAAGAAAATCGATTTTGATATTGATTCATAATCGAGTTTTACCATTTTGTCCACGAAAATTGTACAAATAATATACTTGCTTGGATCTTGTTTTATTTTTTTTCTGTCGCGTTACTCTTACATCAAAGAACACTCGTAAGATAACATTTCTTCAATATTGTTGACCGTCAATGACTCGTATATGCTACAAGAAGGGTGTCAGAGTAATTTCATAAATGTGTCCCATTCCAACAAGAAACAATCCCCTGCGCTCAGGTTGTTATAATCCCCTTCAAGCTCCCCTTCCCATGGAAGAATCCCTTCCCTTCTCTCTCTATAATGCCCGCTTTTTCTCTCTAGTTTTTGGCTTCTATAAAAAAGTCATCTGTTCACCTCTCCATTCTCCTTCGGCTGAGTGATGGGTGTGAGCTTTCGTTACTCCCACGTTTCCCACATCAACATTATGCTCGTAATCTCTTCCGATCTGCCATAAGCCGTAGATTTTCACCTTTTTTTCTCGATCCATTGTTTCTTTTTGCCGAAAGTTATGCCACTACTTTAACTTCCCACAAAGACCATCTTTTTAAAGAAAGCAGAAGCTATGGAGGATGGCAGAGTGTGTAATGGTTCCAACATGACTAGTGTTTTGGGAGAAATGAAAGGCTCCTTTGCTCTTCTCAAGTTCTTGATTCTCTGTGGATTGCCAATTCTCCTTCTTCTTTTAATGGTAATAAAATATTTCTCTTTCGAAGAAAACTCCCAGTTTATATCATGTTTGACCTGCTTAAAAGCAAGCTGTTTTTCCCCCAGCTCTTTTAGAGTGTTGGATCAAGTTTTTGTTGTGGGTTTTGTGTATATGTTTGATTTTCTTACAACAATTCGCAGTAGTTTACATGATTTGGGCAAATGTATATGTTAATTCACTTGTCCCCTTTTAAGGTACATCTAGGATTTAGAGATCTATATTATTATATTCAACAAGGAAGGAGGAAAAATTAAGGAATTAGTTCTCGGGTTTATATCCTTGCTGTAATGCTGTTGTTTGTATAAAAATGTAAATTTCACTTTGGTGGGCGATATTAAGGAAGAAAAAGAACCTAATATTTCGTATGTTTTCATTAGATTCGGGAGAAGTATTGGGACACTGGGAGTAATAAGAAAAAGAAACATATGTTAATACTGTGTTTAAAAAGCTACGATCCAGGAAAGGTCAAGCTTTCTTAAGAATCTGTTAATTTGGCAAGTTGATGTTGAGAACACATTACGTTGAAAGAATCTGGAATTTAACTGGTGAAAATTTTCCACGGTGGCTCTCTTTCAGGATCTTCATCCATGGTTAACTTTGAAAATGTCCAAGGAGTAAACAATTCAGAAAGCCCATTTTTCAAAGAGATTGATAAACAAGAAAGTGGCAATGAGGATTATGATGGATGTTTTCACCAGCCGGAGAAAAAAAGACGGCTGACGCACGATCAGGTTCAGTTTCTTGAGAAAAGTTTCGAGGTAGAAAACAAACTCGAACCCGAAAGAAAGCTCCAGCTTGCTAAAGAACTTGGTTTGCAGCCTAGGCAAGTTGCAATTTGGTTTCAAAATCGGCGTGCCCGGTATAAGACCAAACAGTTGGAAAAGGAGTGTGATTCTTTGAAAGCAAGTTATGATAAACTCAAGGCAGATTATGACAGCCATTTAAAAGAGAATGAGAAACTGAAAATTGAGGTATGTGTTCAGCTTGGTTAAAGAGTTTAATTGCCCGTTGTCAGCTGAATTGCAAGTTGGAACTAATTAATTCGTTTTCATGTAGGTTCGTTTGCTCACTGAGAAGTTGCTGTCAAGGGATAAAGGAAAGCGAAAACCCGAACAACTGGACAATGCTGAACCAGAGAAGCCAATTTTAAGCCGTGACTCTCGAAAGGCTGCATCAAATGCGATACAAGTGGGGTTCTCTAAGCAGGAAGATGCTAGTTCTGCCAAAAGCGACGTATCTGACTCGGACAGCCTGCATTACACCAATGGAAACCATAACCATTCAAAGTTGCTCGAGCCTACTGATTCTTCGCAAGTTTTCGAGCACGACGCATCCGACTTTTCCCAAGATGAAGATGACAGCTTAAGCAGAAGCCTTCTTTTGCCATTCCCAAAACTTGAAGTTGAGTGTTATGATGATCTACAACCAAATTCATGCAGCCTGGGATTTCTTGTTGAAGCTCAAGGCACATGGTTCTGGCCCTCCTGAAGCCTTCAACAAAGATTTCATTCTGTTTACAAACTGATCTTATGTTAAGCAGTAATCTCTTGTGAATAAAGATTAGAATAAATAAGAAGCCTTCTTGTTTCTTCCACAATGTTAATTAAACCGGCAACGCCTGTATTTGCTCGAAAGATACAATCCTATTCCTCCCCGGCTCTGCCCTTCTCAGTCGAGCTCGATAAAATTTTCAGGTTTGAGCAAATAATGAAACTATGGTCAGGAAATTTTCTAAGGAAATTGATCAAGAGATCGGAAGAGCTCAAAAAATGAAGCCTGATCAATTTCCATAGAAAGACAACTACAGTCAGTCACTTTCTAAGTATGTGCTCATTTACTTGTTACTGGAGTAACAAAAATGGCACCCGGGTGTCCGGAATGAATCGGGGCGCAGTTCCAATCTCAGATGAACTGAACTGTATAATAAATATTTTTTTTAAAGGAAAAAGTAAATAATTTTTTTAACTTGATACGATTCAAGATTCTAGACGAAAAACTGATATATTCTATTACTAGAAAATAAAATAGAAATAAATAATCATATCAAGAAACAGAAAAGGTGACATATCTTGCTTTTTTATTCAATCTTCTTTATTTTCCATGCTAAGAACATTAAAAAATATGGACTGAAAAAAGAGAGGTGATAACACAGTTTGAATCTGTAACCAATAGGAGACAGAAATGTGGCCTTAAAAGTCAAATTTTTGAAGGGTTTACTTAAACTTTCTTTCATTGGCAATGACATTTTTTAATCTCAGATGCTGACATTTAGCCATCCAAAAATAAAAAATTTGCAGTATTTTGAACTGTAGCCATTTTAAAAATTGTTTAGGGGAATCAAGATCTGACATGAATATCTTCTTGCTGATGGAATAGGGTTACATGTGTTATCTGTTGTGCCTTCAAATTATATATTAAGTTGCTTAACTTACAATGATCTAGTATTAATTAATTAATTTAATCAATTTGATTTGTGATTTAAGTACTTTGCCTTTGCCAGTAGCTTTGAATTGATTAAAGTGGTTATTATACAATATTATGAAGCAAGTTCATGTGAGAAATTTAAGGAATTAATTTTTTAATTTTAAGTAAATACCTTATGCCTAAGGAAATTAAAATTTGCTATGTAGTGTGGAAGTTCCTAGAGTAATAGTGCAAATTACATTTTATGGAATGATCACATAAAGCAAATTGGATCGGCTATAAATATAAGTCAATTAAACAAACAGTTTTCCAGTCCATCAGAAGATCGATGAGAAGACATACTAAATCAGATGAAATTACAAAATCCTTGTTCTATATTGAACACACTAATGAATAAGAGACGAACAAAGTAATCTTGCTCGTCGTCATATATTTTCATATGAAAGATGTTAACGTCCCACCATGACCCCATAACTTTTTATGATTTTGTAAGTTCTACATCTCTCAAAAAGCTCCCACAGCACTCTGGATATCATTAAGTCCACACAAAAGCAGCTAATGGACAAGTCACATTTAGGCAGTTCTGCTATAAATGATGAAGATAGATATGGCCATAATAAAATGGTTCTATGACACAGTTCAGCTGAATTGAATTGTCCCTGTTCAAAGTTTAAATGCTTGCATATTTCAATTTTAAGCCACTAAATAAATATCACTTGCTTTTTAAAAATGTAATCTATAGGTTAATATGATGATTCCTATATTACAATCTACTTTCTAACTATGAATCTAAACTCTTTGAAGAACAGAAAATATCTTTTTGTTTTTGTAAGTTTACTGTCTTTAGTCGAGCTTCTGTATTAATATATAAAGTCATATAAAATATTCTGACGAATCATAGTGAAAAACCAATCTTTTGTAACTTCATCATCGGAAGGTTTTGTGACATTAATAATGTGATTATTATTGTGATTAAACAAAAAACATGTCGCGCAAAATCAGCTAAGCAACACAAGAAATTGATTATAAAATTCAAAATTGTTCTGTTAAGTACCGTTACGATTTTGCCACGTGTCATTAGACCCAAGGATACCTCATATCCACCGTCCACGTTTTTCCTCTTAGGAGCCTACAGCACGGAACCTCTGAAACTACTGACCCACATCTGGTCAATTGAAAGTGACGCTGCCCAGCTACGTGGTGGGTCATCAGAGGTCAAGCCCAAGAAGTGATGGGTCCATATGGCCCACTTTTTGTTCCTCTCCACTCGGGTAGATGCGGGTCGGACCCAGTAGTTTTTGGACTTGTGAATAGGATCCGACCTTTCGTTTTTAAGTTGACACAACAATTTCTTATTGTTAATATAAGTGACATTAAATATTATAAATAAAGTTAAAAACAATTACTCTAAGTTAAAATAGTATAGGTGAAATTAAAAACAATAATATTAGTGAGATTGTGGGAGTATTTTCTTTAATTTTAGTAATCATATAATGTCATCTAACGGCTACTTAATACAACTAAGGATATTATATAGCATTACCTTTTTTTTTTTTTTTTTGGGTGGCCTTGACAACTTGTGACATAAATCTTAATTATTCACAGTTTAGGAAGTTAACCTCTTATGATTTTGATTGGTTCGTCTTTCAAACTCTAAACTCTATCAGTCGTTAGATTCTTTCAATTTGAGCCGTTCTTAATTGTATGTCTTCTTTGTAACTGTAACAAGCACCATTCGTTCTCAAAACCAGTCTATCTAGTTTCAATCTATTGCAAGACGTGTAGCAGGAAATCATTATCGCAAGTACAAAGACACCGTCACAAGTCGTTGGTAGCCCACATGGGACATATTCCACAGTTCACGTGCGGACCATGCTTTGTCGTCAGGGGAATACGAGAACAGCGTTTGCTAGCTGATGAATGCATTGAGCCTGCAATTTTGTATAATATATTTCTCTTCGCTTTTGAAAAATCTTCTTTAAAATTAAATCGTAAGTGTAGTTAAAAGAATGTATATGTGACTAACTTGATTTAACTTATCATTTAATATTATGTGAACTAGTACTAAGTATACAACATTACTTTATATGAATACAATAAAAATTGAATGCTTATTAGTAACGGAGTTCAAGACTATTAGTAATGGCCCTGTAAAATGTTTTATTTGTTGACCAAAGTATCTTAATGTGTTATAGTCGGATGCTTTTCGAGGACATGATCGAGCTCTAGTGTCAAATGCATCTAACATCTTTTCAATAGGACCACACAACTTCAATGGAAGGAATGCAAGTGAAAGTCAACATCATGAATGTTTAAGCAGATGTGGGTTTTCAATAATCTATCTATCTAAGTGCTTCCTACTGCTAAAATTATCAAGTCCAAAAAGGGATGTAACCCCCAAAAAGGGGGGAAAATCTCGCAACCAACCTCAGTTTATCAAGGTATAGAGAACACTACAAACTGAAAACTAAAGGTATAGAGTTACTATAACCAGATTGTTATGTAGGCTCAAATTCTATAGAGGCCAGGTGGGCTCCGTTTACAGAGCCGCAAGCTGATGTGGTGCCGACGTGGAGACCAGTGTCTGCCACATGGACAGTCCGCAATGCAGATGTCATTTCATATAACAAAAACTTGATACTTAAAGAAGTCTATGTTTGAAGCCATCCTACCACCTCTTCTACAACATATTCTGAGGGAAACATTAGAGTAACCATCTGACCTGAACTGATAGAACCTAAAAGGAAAAAGAATTCTCCTTAAAACTAGTTAAAAGTATACTGGCAGTCGGAAAAGGCATGGAACACCAGTGTCCGAGGATATAGAATGTAATGTTTAAAACCACTCCCAAGTTGCAGGTCGGAACTAGGAAATTCTGCCGAAGAACCTAGATCAGTCACTTGAAGAGTGTCTATCTCTCTGAGTATTTGGTTTATACAAGAATCAATATAGGAGAGATTTCCCCCCTTTTTTCCCAATAGTAGAAGGAAGATGCAAGAGAATAGGTAAAAGTGGAAGGAGTACACCAATTAACTCCTGACCGTTTTATACAATGGAGGGGTGTGTGTGTGTGCGTTTTCTTCTCTCCCTCCAAAAACTTCACATTTCGACTGAATAACTACTTTAAAAGATGAACTTATTAACTGTTTAGGAAATCTTACTAGCGCCGTAGCAATCAACATGCTAACATCTTAAGGACACATTTCACAGTTTGATAAAGTTTTATATAACTATCATTTTATCACCTTTGCTTAACTTTATGCTTTAGCTGAATTAATACTCCAGGACCTCAATGATTATAAAAAGTCATAGCATCATAAAATTGACATAGAGAGTACTGGTAGTAAGCAAAAAAAGCAGAGCATGAGTTACATGTACCTGAAGAAAACAGGAGAAAAGTCAGGATGCCAGACAGATACTTAAGAGGGTTTAGATATTTAATTGGTATTGGTAAGGGATAAGGACTAATAATTCCAGGGATTTATTCGACTCATTTAGCCTGCGGCCTTTAGGCACCAAAAAGGAAAGACTCGTTCTCCAGTTTGCCATCCACTTGGGCTTAATCTTTATAGGAAATACAACTGGGGGAGTCAATAAGTACAATGAGGAGAAAAAGCCACCCTTCTATGTTCGGATTTCCAAGTGAAAAGGAGTTGTTAGCCAAACTCCCTCCTCAGCTGATAGAACTTAGAAGCCAGAGAAAGCTACTGACAGATGGAATGAACTCTATGGAAAGTGCTACTCCCTCCTTAGCTTCTTCAGCCTAGAGCTCATTGTTAACTAAAGAACTCAAAGAAAAACAATTTTCTCCAACCCCCTAGAACGTACGACTAGTCTATGATTACGCCCCTTAACTTGCTTAGGGGAAAGGGATGACTCCTGGTAATAGCCAAACCACAAAATTGAAGCACTTAAAATACAAATCATTCAATCCCTTTCTGCATGCTAAAGATGTGAGGAAAGACGTATCGTGAGGCTCTAGTCCAGATATACTGACAAAGGAAATCCACATCACACTGTACTCATCAAATGAATGTGGGTTGTTTCATTTTTGTAGTTTCTATATTGGTTCTCTTTAGTCACACTAAATCACTTTCAAGTAACATGAAATAACTAATCTCATTGTCATAGGGTCATGGTAGAAATGTCAATTATATCCATGAAAAAGGAATAAGCTTAGACGGATATAAAGTCATCAAATTATTATATCCTTGAGTTTCGCTAACTCCCCTTTATAGAATATTACATTAAATTGATGCACTCAAAGATTTTTTAACATAACGTAGAACGCTCCACATGAAAGTGGAAATGATAAATAAAATTATGCCAGTTATAGTGGCATATTTGAGTCCAAGATTAACCAGCAAGTTTACCAGAAGGCCAGCCAATACTACACCAAGAAAATTTGCTGAGATGGCATGCCAGAATGGCATCTCTAGAATAGAGGCGATGAAGGCCCCAGTCCAAGCTCCTGTTCCAGGGAATGGCACAGCCACAAATAGCATTAGTCCGAGCCATTGAAATTCTTGCACAGGACCGGCCTTCTTTTTGGCATTCTCGAATAACATGTCAAGAAATTTGGCAGCTGCTTGGTTCTTTGCAGCAAGGAATTTTGCAAATGGTTTGAAGTAGAGTACGATAATGGGTACAGGAACCATGTTCCTGCAATCATACATACGATATGGTTAGAGTGGCAGCAAATTGATTGGTTGAGTTGATTGGTTAAGCTGATATGTGCACCAATCTTTATTGAATATAGATTTCATTTGTAAATGTTTTCCACAGGTATCAAAACAAAATAAGAATTCTATCGGAATCTCATCTGTAACCTAAACAAGCAAGTTACAAGAACCACAATAGTATAAAGCATCTTATGGCCATGCTTGATATGCATTATTATAGGACTAAATCGGAAACCAGAATTGCAAGATTTTAGTATTTTTCTTCTTCAACTCAATCCAATAAATACCTAGTCCACCTTGGCAAACATATGAAAATTGGTTTGGCAATCCTAGTTCTAGTACCCTTCAGGTAACAAATCATTGAAATATCAAGTTTGAACACTGACCATATCTGTAACAGCTACACTTTAGGGGCTACTGCAATCCAAAATGCAAAATGTGAAGTAAGTGTAAAGAAAGATCAAAAAAACATAAGAGCTGGATTCAATATTTTCAGATATTCACACACCAATAAACATAATAAACACATATAGTCTGCATTAAGCAAGCTGGATTTTAGAATATAAGTTTACGGTGTTACAAATAATTGTACTATATCTGTTAATTATCAAACTTTGCTCTGTTACCATAGTTTTCAGTCCCTGAAAATGGACTAAAAAGAGGAGGATAAGCATAATGTAACACCCTAAGCCAGTAACAATAAACTACCTTGATCAAGAAACCTAAGTTACAGTAATATCTTAGAATTAATACTAAAGTGAATATGAAACGGCAAAATGCTATGCACAAATAGACATTGAAGAATTAAACATTATAAAATTCTGAAGCAATAAATGTGAGACTAACCCCATAATCGACAGGACAGTTAACGTTACAGGCTTCAGTTGTAACCAATAGCCAACGGGAATAGCCCCACGAAGTTCAATCACTGGTAGTGTAGCCAAGGCAAAAACAACAGCCTCATCGGGCCAGCCCGAGGTCCGCAATGCATTGGCAACCTTAACACCAAAGCCTGAAGCTCTAATAGAATCAGTAGCAGCTTTAGCATCGCCAGAAAATGCATACAAGCCGATGGAAACAGATGCCCATAGCAGCACCCAGAAGAGGAATTTCGCTGGATTTTCCTTAGAGCCCAGTAAAGATTTTTCTTCATTCTTATCAATTAACTCAAGAAAATCGCTTGACGAAGTCCTTACTACAAAGGTAGAGTTAGGGATTAAACGAGGTAAAGATGAAAATGAAGGTAAACAATCAGTCTTTACGTGAATATTTTGCTTGTTCTGGAGCCAAAAAAATTGGGTTCTTGAACATGGGACTTTGAGATGGTACTTTACACGAGAAAGTGATAGAAGGTTTGATGGCGTTGATAAAATGGAAGCCATTGACGAGCAAAGAGGCGTTCAAAACAAAACTGGGAAAAATAATTTCCGATTTGGCTCCATAATTTGGACAGGAGGAAGAGGTTTCTGCATCAATGGGGGTAGAATGTAGACTCTACTTATACAGGCACAATTAGATAAATTGAAATTAATTGCTTCAATTTATGATTTTAATTGACATGGCCGGATTAGGATAAGATTATTAGATTATGTGCAAAACAAACAAAAGGCCAGGGGATTACTCGAGGTCTGAACTTGGATGGAAGTCACGTCTGTTTATTAGTATTTGGAAGAACTTGAAAACTGACAAATTATGGGCTTGACTTGAGATGCTGCCATTTGTCTGAGAAGTATGAATTGTTTTCAACAAGAAGCAAGGATTGCCAATTCCCATCCGTTAACAAAAAGGACTATTATTAATGACTACAAGCCAAAAATATTAAAGTATTGTCTGTCTCCTGTGTCTCGCTTCGTCCTTTTTTTAATCGTTGAAATTCACTTCATAGCAATATTCTAATATATAGTTGTCCAATCTCATCTGATTTTTTATAGTCTGTTGAATATATCGTTTCCATTTAACTATGTGGCATGATTTCATTATATACATTAAAAGACCAATGAAATCCTACTATATAATCTATAGCGTTCAATGAACTCTATAGTACATATGCAATCTATTAACCAACACAATGATGTAACATAGGATTTCATGCTAAATCCATGATTCATACTTCATAGTACTATACCACTATTTTTATATATATATGATAATGTAACATAAGATTTCAAGCTAAACAGATGATACTACCATACGACCGGTATTTATTTTGGAGTTACACGAAGAAGCACAGGAACTAATGATTTTTACGGTGATCAACAAAACAACACACGAGTCTTTTTCCGACGAGCATCCTACAATTGCAAGAAAAAGCATAAAAAATTGACCTTTAGCCCAGTAGAAGAAACGCGTATGTCTCTTGGCTGGCAGTGAAACGCGATGGAGGAAAACAAGAAAGCCGGAGGAGGAGAAGAAAGAGAACAAGAAGTGTGGAGCTGGGGTGCTGGTACAGAAGGACAATTAGGAACAGGGAAGCTTCAAGATGAACATACTCCTCAGCTCCTCCACTCCTTCTCCTCTTCTGCCCCTATCTCTTCCCTATCCTGCGGCGGCGCCCACGTCATAGCACTCACCCCTGGTATGCTATTTCACAACTCTTTGTCAAATGATTACTTTTTTTTTTATTGATAATAGGGGGGAAAAGTCACTCTTAGCCATACAATCAAATCTGCGCAAGTTTATGATCGTTGAGATTAAGATTTAATAAGGAAAAAAGTTCACACGAGGAATGGATCCATCTAAAGCTCAAAAATAAAAATATATCAAGAAAGGCACCATCTGGCGAGGTCAATTAAAGGTAGAATCACATGTGGCCCAGATATATCAAAACAATAATCAAACTTGGGGTACATTTTAAGATGTTACCTAGGATTCAATAATTTGTGTATAAATGGTTTTCATTATTTATGTAATTGCTTAGCATTATTAATTGATATTAGGTTTTACAGTTTAATAAATTATGTGTTATACAGCTTGTCTGAACCTGTGTAGTATCAATTATAGCATTTTCGCCATCCATACTCTGTCTCTATTATTTGTATTGTTTATGGATGCAGATGGTAGAGTTTTGACATGGGGGAGGGGTAGTTCTGGTCAATTGGGCCATGGGGACATGGTTAATAGCTTACATCCAAAGCTGGTAAAAGCCATGGAAGACCTTTTTATTAGTCACGCCTCTGCTGGGTGGAACCACTCAGGATTTGTTTCAGGTTCTCTGTTCTCACCATCTACTTGTAGAAATAACTTGTATGGAAGTCACGGAATTAATTGAATGATGACATTTGTTTTAAATTGGAGTCATGGCCACTGAAAGTTACAGACTTTTTCTGTGTTTGGTCTAGCTAGTTTAGAATATCAATAAATAGTTCTTCACTGAATTATTTCTTGTTACTGGTGATCAATTGTTCTGGTGAGGGATGTGGGAGATTAGCTGTCAAAATGTTAGGCAACGAAAAGAATGCACCTTTTAGTACTTCTTTATTATATATTTGGAGCCAACAAATTGCTTCCTTGGATTAGCAACAATAATTTAGGCCTTGCATGAAACTGATCTTTTGAGAAGTGATTTTATGAAAAGTAATTTTTCGTTGGAAAATGTGTGGTTGAGAAGTAAAGTTACGGGGAAAAAAGTTAATCTTGAATTTTGTTTTTTCCTGTTCTTTTTTTTGGGGTAAAACAATGTGTGAAAATAATTGAAAATAATTGTCGGGAAAAGTAATTTTGAGAAAACCACTGGCCCTTTATGTTAAGGTTTACATACATTATTCAAAATTTTGGTTCAAGAATCTGCTTCCCCATGTGGCTTAACATAGCTTCCACATTGGTAGAGGTCGCTCATTTAAACGCTGAATCCTAGTACTTCTATGTGTGGTTTTGACCTAGTTTAATTCTTTATTCTAATGTAAGTTGAGCATTCATTCTGGTGATCAGTTACTTTTTCTTGACTGGCTGTTGTTCTCAGACACTGGTTTGGTAGTCACCTGTGGAGATGGATCATTTGGTCAGCTTGGGCATGGTGATTATAAATCACATTCTACGCCTATAGAAGTCTCATACTTCAGATCCAAGTGTGTCACACAAATTGCTTGTGGTATGCGCCATTCACTAGTCTTACTGAGAGGTATATATTTCGAACAACTTTTGTGGTCTTTCTCAATTCATTGACCAGAAGAGTGGCCTAGAGGATGTATCTTTCTCACTGTATCCTAAGTTAGATCGGAAGAGCGTCGTGTAGTCCTTATTCCTGTGTGTGAAATGTGCTACCGCCCATAAACGGCGAAACAAAACCTCATATATTTGTTAGGATTTTACAAAACAATTCGAAGTTGAAACTGGGAGAGACTGGCTAAGATCATCAATTACCCAACTGGTGGTTATGTTCAAATGCTTATCCAACTTGGAGGCGTAGCTGTTGCACTCAACAGTTTATTTCCTCAAGACTTGAGCAAAAATACGCCTCATCTACACATTCATAAATAGAGCCATAACTAATCCTTGCACAGAGAACGAAATGAAACGAAGGCCAATTTCCAGAAACAAGTTCCTACCTGATATTTACATGCTCATATCTTATATATAACATGCATGGTCTTAATATAATTTTAATCTTCATTGTGATATGATGTATAATTTGGTTGATGCAGATCCTTTACAAGATCAAGTGTATGGATTTGGTTCTGGAAAGCGTGGCCAGCTCGGTATATCTAAAGACAAAGTCACATCAGCAAGTCTCCCTCAGATTACTTTGGGATTGACTGATGTCAAAATCATTAGTATTAGTGCTAATGGAGATCATAGTGCTGCTTTATCTGGTGAGTCCCTCAATCTGAATCTTTCAGAACTTGAGCAACTTTAATGGATTTGAGAGACATCATCTAATACTAGACATCATTGTGTTAGCTGATGGACATCTGTACACATGGGGAAGAGGGTTTTCTGGTGCCTCAGATGCATATATTCCTTGTCATTTTACTACAGAGTTGTCATTAACTGAGGTTGCCCTAGGATGGAACCATGCCTTGGTGCGAACGAGTATGTGACTTAAACTCTCCCTCGGTGTGTGTGCGTGCAAGCTGAAATGGAACACATTTAAGGAGAAATATAAATCTGGGAGTTGCATTGCTTGTTTAATAACTACCCCTTTTGCAGATGAAGGGGAGCTGCTTATGATTGGTGGCAATCATCATGGAGCACTAGGTCATCTGCAGAAAACAGCCTTGATGAAGCATACATCTGGTAATGCAAGATGGTAATAATAACTTATGCGAACGGAAAATTTCAATGATTAGATGCATTAGAATCTGCAACAGACTGGTGACTGGAGTCAGACGTGTGCTCTTCCGATCTAAAGAAGGAAATAAGGATTCAGCAGACTAGGAATTGTTGTTTTCAAATTTGGATGTGTTAATCAAGAGTTACCTCCCATAAACTAACTTGAGAAAAAATAAGTAAAACAAAATAAAGGATTTTTGAACCTTTGAAATGATTTATGTGCTTATGGGTAGGGGTGTGTAAAAAAACCGAGACCGGGTGAATCGGACCGAAACCGGACCTAACGGGCCAGTCCCGGTCCGGGCTTTGTGGCCAAAAAGACCGGTCCCAGACCTGTCCGGTCCCGGGTTTTTTTCGAAGACCCGGAAATCCGGTAAAGACTGGTTGATTTTTTTTTTAAATATATAAATTGAAACTCGATTTTAACTTTTCATAATAGTCAAGAGGCAAAAATCAAAACTATATTCTTTACATAGTCACTTGCACAAAAGGCCAATCTTATTTATAAGTCCCAATTATTTGACATTTTACTAAACTTTCAATGTGGGACAATCAGTTAAACTTTAAACTAAATATAAAGAACTAAGACAATTATTAATTTGCCTCAAAGTCTACAAAATTTCATTTACATAGTCACTTACACAAAGGCCCATCTTATATATAAGCTCCAATCATATTACTTTTTTATAAAACTTTCAATGTGGGACAATTAAAAAGTTAAAGCAGTACCACTAAATTTCTTTTTCAAGTTGAAATTTTTTGGCCAATAAACTTTTTTAAAAATCATCATTATTATATTATTTTTTAAGCAATAGTCAAGAATAATTGTGTTAATATATAATGTTACTAGAATTTGTAACATTGTAAGGATTTTGTTAAAAAAAATTGTTCGAATTTAAAATATGTTTATTGACTCTATTTAAGTTACATGCTATTATTATATAATATATATAAATATATTTATATATAG
>CAVNYN010219545.1:24699-46870 GCA_963692815.1 Nyctanthes arbor-tristis
AGAAGTTGAAATACCCGACTGAATTATACTTTGATATTGGGCACGTAAACTCTATTTTACAGAGATCAACTCGATGCATAAAGAACATTGAGATGAAAGGTTGAATTGAAATCCGGACGTGATAACATATCCCATATTATTAATTAGTGCAATACTTAACCAGCGTAAAGAAGTGGAGGTCAGATTCAATAGTAGTGACGTAATTGCTCGATCCCAATTGCTTGCAATACCAGCCATACAGATTGCTATGATTATTGTGCAGAACGGCAGTAGCTGGAGAATGCCGGCCTCCCCTTGCTGGAGAATTGACTGTGTCAACGATGCAGACGGCGAAGATGAAGAATGCAGGGAATATTTGGGGAGGCAGGGTTGAGACTTGAGAGAGAGGACGACGTTGAGAGAGAGAGGACGACGGTGAGAGAGAGAAACATTTTGTCAAATGTGGAATGTCGTGCCATGACCACTGCGTGAATAGGGAAGGGGAGAAAAAAAGAGCATAAAACGTCAACGTTTTGGTCGAAATTAAAATTCAATTGCTACAGTAAAATTTTCACCACTCTTTTAATATAGTTAGAAATACCTTGGTAATCATTAATGCTGAATATAAAAGGTCAAATTAGAAACGTCTCTTACTATTTTTTCCAAACCAAAGATCTCTCTATTTCTGACGATCCTTTTTTATTAATTTCTTGGTGATTTCAATTTCAAAGGAGGTGTATTCACGTAGGCCTCCAATTTATAGCAATGTTGGATTTTCTTCTTTGTCTCTTTCAATCTGAAGTCTACTCACAATTTCTCTTCATTTTCCTTACGACATATTCCGTTAACTCTTTCAATTTGAAGTCTACTAACAATTTCTCTTGATTGTCATAATGACGTATTCCTTTAACGCACATTTCATTCGGAAAGTAAGGTGAAAATATTTATTGTAATAATGTATTCCTACAACGACATCAGCCAATTATACTACGTTATATTATTATTATAATTTATTTAAACAAATTATAATCATCTCACAGTTTAGACTTTAAAATTATTAATGTCAACTCTCCACTAGTCCTTTTCACTTTCTATTTCATTCCATAAATTAACCGGGTTTTCTTAAAATACACGGTTTTCCTCACGTGCTGGTGGCGACCCCATACAAAGGATAAAATGCCATTGCCATGCACTTTCCACGAAATTATTTTCAGTTTCTCATTTAATTCCTCTTTTCTTCAAACTATATAAATCCTAGTCTTCACTTCAAATTTATTCTGCCTTTGCCATCCATTACATACTACACAGACTCTATCTCTCTCTCTCTCTCTCTCTCTCTCTCTCTCTCTGTGATAACGATGAAGATAAATTCAGATGATGTGGGAACTACTCCATTTTCCGATGAGACGAGAAGCAAAATCAGAACACACCCGGCTAAGAGTTATGAGATTCCAGTTCAATCAGGAGCCATCAAACGCCGAATCATCGGGTGCATCTTCCGCCAGTTTATTGATTTCCTGCAAACTGTATTTCTATCATGAAAGCAGCAATCCTATATGATATGAGTAGTGTTTAAAAACCTTTCAGAGGTTTTGTCACAAAACATCACATCCCATGTGGCCTGTATAGATACACACCAAATGGATTTGAAATATACGTGTAACATGTATCAATGCAAGCCACGTGGGGTGGGAAATTTTGTTACATAACCTCAAAGGGGTTTTTGAGCATTTTCATATTCTATATATAACCCCTGCTATAATTTAATTGTTCCCACTTGTAATTTCCTTTGTGTAATGATTATTATTCAAAAGGGCTGATCTCCTCTGGTTGCGGTTGGGAAGTAGATATAAATTCCATAGATGATATGATACAACACTACATAGCTCAAGTGCTGATGTGACAATGTCATGTCATTTTTCTAATAATAAATTGATGATGTGGTAATACCAGAATTAATGTGATATTGACGTACGTAAAATTATGATATTAATTAGCATGAGGTTTTCAGGGGAGGGGATAATTTCTATATTAATCAGTGGGATCAACAGAGTAATGCCTACCTCTTTAATAGTCAAGCAAAGAAACTTCCAATTTAGCTCAATTTTCAGACATTTGATTATAAACTTGCCAACTTTTCCAACTTGATAGTCTTATGCATTCACACTATATGCGTACAAGGGTAAGTTAAAAAAATGGGAGAAGGGATAGTTGAAATTTATAATCTCTAACCGAAACACTATTTTATTTTTATTTTTTAGAAAAAAAATTCGAAGAGTTCTTAAAGAATTTTTCTGGAAACAGGCTCTGCCCCTGAATGTATATCTTCAAAAAGAAAACCAGATTAAGCAAAAGAACTTCACGTTTGAAGCCTATATATATCTTATATACTATGAGATAAGGACTTAAATTATCTATTACTTCTTGTTATGTAGAATACATTGATTAATTTGTTGCTTAGGTTTTGTTTACTAATTACTCGTACAAGTTTGACTGTAAAGTCTGAAATGTCCGGGAAAGTTCATCTTATCACTGCCTGCCTAACATGTGTACCAACTACCAAATTAGTTACCTTTCTTTGGGGAATTCTCTTCGACTTTCACACATAGGATTATTGCTATTTGTCCAAGTGTCCCAGTATGGTTTCTTGGCAACATATATGACACGACGCTCTTCCGATCTCTCTTCCTTCATAGGTAGCTTGTGTCAGAATTGGCCATGGAAATGGATGGGGGAAGGTGAAGCTCTGTTAAATTTTCTTTCACAACTTTTGTATAAGAATTCAATATCCGAGTTATAAGTAGACATTAGACAATGATTTTGATAGTCCCATTCTCCTCTAATGTATATACCGTCAAATGTGAAAGAAACTAGTTATGAAATGGTTTCTTTCCTAACCACAACTAATTTCTTTTACGTTATACATTATACTGTGAGACGTTTGAGAGGAAATCGAAAATAATTTCAACCTAACAAAATATAAAACTACGTACTTATCAATCACCATTTACATAAGATGTGTAACAGGCTGTCTTGCAAGCTCAGGTATCATTTCTTGATTCTTACAAAGGTGGGTCCTTTATCTTTTGACTTTTAAAAGGTTGCTCCTTTAAGTTTTGACTTATGTATAGGTGGGTCCTTTTGATTTATATTTCAATAATTTCCCAATCACACATGACTTCTGTTGATAACAGATAATTTTCCTAAATTCTCCCAATATAGTTCTTTTAGCACGACAACTTCACGTGAAATTAAGTTGACTGTTTTATGTTGAAATTATGAATGAATAAATATAGAAAGAGGCAACACAAAACTCTACTTGAAATTTAGCCTTTAAAACCTCAATAAAATTTATCTTAAATTCAACGATTGTTTTTCTTTTTCTTTTCACATAAATAAAAATTAAATTTAGAATTGACAAAATGTTGAGTTCCGACCCCTTATTTCCTTGACTCGAATGAGGTAGATGTGATCCACGTGTTTGATTTCTTGATAACCAGCAATTCCCATATAATGAGGATGATAATTTTTGTTGATCAACTTCTCTTTAAAATCTAATAATCACCAAAGAATCATATTGTCAACGTTGCTAGCAGAAATTAATAAATGTACTACTAACTTATGAGTTGAACCGTCAATTCAAAACACAAGAAGATCAAATGATTCAAATACAACTTTGCTTCTTACAATGTTTTTCTTCTTTTGTCTCAATCGATGCAAGTTGTCTTGTATGGAAAGTCTATGTTGCCAATTTTCTTTGGGAACATTTTCATGATATATAATGCAAGGTAGTGACAACATTATTTTTGTAATTTTGTCAAGCAAAACTTCCAAAGGCCTAATCAAAACCATTATATATATGCAATATTCAATATTACAAATGTTGTTTTGGAAAAAAATGTTTCAATATGACATGAGTAGTGCTATTTATCTGAACTGGAAACCGGTTTTCAGTCTAGTGTACATTTTAACATTGACGGATCGGTGAATAATCATAAATACATGAAAATATTCACTTATTCATTATCCAATGAGAAAATGTCAACTAAACTGGTCTCTATTCTAGATTAATAGCATTATTCATATGACAGTCTTACATGTCTTCTGAAAATCTAATAAAATTCAAATTTATACTTATCATTCATCATTTACAAAGTTGTGCAATACATATGTTTACTACTAGTGTGTGCTTTTTTTTTTTTTTGAACATCACTCTATCTTTTTATTTATCAACTTCAGCATCTAGTGAAATAGACTGGTCTTCTGGGACAAATATAAACTATTTTTCATTTACAAATTGTACATAAGGTCAAAAAAGTTTTATTTTCTTCAATTATGGTCCTCCGAATAAGGAATGCATCCTTTTGCTTCGCCTACTTCTCAACATATTTAGGTTGATCCTTCAAGTTTAGATCTCATGAAAATTAGTCCTACAACGCTGAAATTTTTCTAGCTACAATACAAATACTTCTTTTAAAAAAATATATATACTTTCTCAAACCTTTTGATGGGAAGCCTTCGCCTTTCTAGCTCGATAGAAAATTTTCTACCTTTAATTCACATTGAAAGGCTGTTTTATCCTTTACTCATTTTTTTTTAATGTATTTTCATTTGCATATTTCATTCTTTCTCCCATTATTTTTATTAACATCGTACCATAAAATTTATGTTTAGAATGGTAAGGATGACCAATTTTCAGCACTTCATTTGATCCTTTTACATTAGATATAAATTTTTTTAATGGAAAATAAAATCTTTTATTCCAAATCATGGCAAACTGCCTAGTTTATGAAGTATATACATCTTTCTTCTATCAAACTGTCATTTGTTATTTGAGTTTTTTGCTTTTAACACAATTTAAGAATCGTATATGTGGAAATAATCACTTGAACTCAGGTCAAATAATCTGTTAAGGGGTGTTTTTACCACTAATTATTTGTTATTTAAGTTAGAAAAATATATTATCTCTTAAATCACTGCAAAGAGAAGTTCAAGAAATGAAAAGAGAATCAATCATAGACAGTAATGGGTCAGGTATTTAATGTAATCCTGTTCATCGGGTTCCTCTTGGAATAATCAGTTCAGTTCGTTGTCTAGTATTTTGTGGATATCTTGATTATTTTTTTTTTCATTTGAAAATTTAAAGATTAAATTCACGACACTTTCTCGTTGTAAAGTCTTAACATGTGAAATATTCCTTGTCATCTACCATTGTGTATATTTAGCTTATTTTCTATAAAACACACTTAAATATATAAATTTAGAAGTGACATCTAAGCTCGAGATATGAAATATTAGTCACTCTTTTGTCATACATTATCGTACATAGACCCGAAATTAATTTCAATATTTTTTCACAATTTAAAATTTTTGGAACCCCATAATTGGCCCATGATTATAATACTTCAATAAATTTATATTTTTTTTCAAAACACGAATGGATATTCTAGGAAGGATCGCAAGATATTCCCAATAAGTTATATTATATCAACAGAAAATTACACAGTTTAACATAGAGCCAAATATGTTTAGAGCCTAGCATGAGTTAGTTTTGACAGATTCAAACAAATGATGTCTGTTTCGAAAAAGAAATGATCTAATACTAGACATCTGGTACTGTAACGATACAAATTGTAATTGTGGTATAATAATAGTCATTAATGTGAATATATCACCATCTCTAAAAATCACATTAGTGGCAAGTGTTATGTCGCATTATATATTTGATACTATAATGACACCAGACATCTAGTGTTTGATCAAAATTCAATTTTTTTTTTTTTTTAAATCAGCTTTCGTTTGAGGTAACAATTGAATGTATGTAATTACATTTATATGATTGGTTTATTTTGCTTTTATTTTATTAATTAACCGATTTCGAATATTGTCTTCTTGTTCCAGCTGTAATAATTTTGGAACACAAGGCAGGAATATAGTATTATTTTGTTTATGATGATAATAAATTAGTGCTAAGTTCAGTTAATTAATTATTACATTACATTGCATCATACTTGACATTGCATGTCGTGATCATAATGTCTTTTTCCTCAAGATAAATTCTCCCTGTTCCTCGATTGCCTTTAAAAATAAACGATCACGGTGTCGTGTGTGTTTTTTCCTTTTGTCGTTTGAATTGTCAATTGTATGTTTTTAAGAACAATTATACAAAAATTATTCAAGCATATGTAAAAACATAGAAATTTGAAAACAAATCTTATATGCTTGATTTCTTTTCTTACTTTTAGACTTTAGTTCACAATACTTCAGAATCAACCTCCTAAGTTTTAGTTTTTCTAATATATGTATTTTTGTAGTTTAGTATTTTGACAATATTTCTCTTGCTTCAAATCAAATCTCTTAGCAAGTCAACTTTAGATTTTTCAAAATACGGAAATGATGAATCATTCATAGTGAACATGTGTTTAATTTTTATTAATAATAATATTAATTATTATTCTATTTTATTTTTATTTTTTTTTTTACAAAAGAGAAATTTTATATTCACCACACCCCGGGGGGGGACCTCCCTTTACAGAGACAAAAAAAAGAAAATCAGTGAACATGTTAATATGTTCACTATTTTTATCACGTGTTATATATATGTGTTAATATGCACCATTAGTGGTGGATTGCAAATTCACACTCAGCTAGTTTTAAGTCATCATTAGATCCTTTAAAGGCACCCCACTAAGGATGGATGGAGTGACCTAATTTGTTGTAACAATTAAAGTTGAGTCATGCGGTTGTTCCAGAATAAAATTCAGTATTATGATTGTAATTGGCAACAATGTTTAGTGACAGCGGGCTTAATTTACCCATACTTTAATTAATACTTATATATGTGCACATAGGATTGTTGTCAATAGATAGTGAGGAAAATATATTCACACACACACACATTTTTTATAATTACAGTAATTTTTTATTACAGTGAGGAGGTTCTAGTCTTTCTTATAGAATTTATCCTTAACAGTTTTTGCTACATTTTCTATTAAAATCTTTGATTTAATTATCACATCATGTTCTTAATGATGTTCTTCAACATGTTCTTAATTATCACATCATGTTCAAAATTTTGTTTGTGTACTTTAAAATTTGATATGAAAATATGTAGTTGTATTTTATTATATGGTTCTTTTTATTTATTTAAAAAATTAAGGCATTTCTTGAATCAAAATATCATCCACTACAAGATATCATGAATAATAAAATTTTAAAAATAAAAATATGATAAAAAAGTTAATTAATGAAATAAAGTGTAAAAATTTGAAAACAGAATGAGCATTCTATTGCTACCACAAAATTTATCTAAATCTCTACAAATCATCATATGTTGAATTCTATAGAACTAATCAACCTAGGAAGTTATAGCTTTTAAGATGGAGATAATAATCAACCTGTTACTTCTGAATTCAAAGTACTTTTTTGGATAAATTATCAAGCTTTCATCTTTCAACATCGACACTAGCATAATGCAACATGAACAATTGTGCTTAAAACCTGACCTCAAGTTGTCTGGCACTGGATCTGAGACATTATGTTTGCAATGAAAGACGGAAGACTAGCTAATTCTATTTTCTTACAAACACATTAGATAAGAGATCCTCGAACCAATTTTCCCAAATCAACTTTATAGCTAGAGCTAGTTATCATTGAATTTTATGGCATAATTTGGTTTTTTTTTTTTTGGGTTGGGGGGGTGTTGACCAAAGAAATCTCTTCTAGTGTGAAGAGAGAAAACCCCCGCTAGTTGTGGACAATCAAGCCAATATCCACACATTTAATTGAAGGCACAAAACTAAAGCTTTGAAAATGCTAGCCCGTAAAAGCCAAATTTTGTTGTCCCATAAATGAAGCAAAATTATGTCCACATTTTGTTTGCTTTTTGAGGGTATATCCCTCTCCCCTATTTCAAGCGATAGAATTGACTAGTACATGAAGTCAATTCTTTATCTTCTAAAGTGAATACAACTTGCAAATGTGATTAGAATTGACTAGTAGTCTTAAATGATCATTAAGACTACTAGTCTAGTTAATCATGCTTCGATACATAGATTTCTTGATTACTATTAATTGTGGTTCACCTAATTATTCGATCCAAATTCATATTGATCACAAGTTTCAATGACACTTTTGAGTTTTTACTTTTCCTTAATCGAAGTAATCTATTTGATTTAATTAGGCTTTGATGGTATGTTAGGTAATATTAGATTGGATGTGACAACTCATAAAATTTGTTACTTATTATTCTTTTTCTGTATTTTGTGCTCTTACTTTGTGCTACTCATGGGTTAAAATTGGCTATTTTTAACCTATATGGGGCCATTTTTCACCCATATGTTACATGGGCAGGAGGGCAGCTTATCAATAAGAGAAATTTTTTACCATGTTAACAGATTTTGAATTATTGACCACAACAGCTCGTAATAAATTACCAAAAATGGGCAATGTTGTGATACTTTCTAATTTCTACAAGAAATTTATGACATTTTAGTAGATGATGAACACAGAATCGAGAGCATATGGTTTGAAAATTTTCTCAAGTGGTGATGTATATGGTATTGACTAATGCCTTGATTGTGGCCACTTTATTCCTTTGCTTTGCTTGTATTTGCATCTTGGCCTTTTGTATTCATTTTAAACTTGGTTCTAGAAAGGTCTCACCACCATGATGTATTATGCATACAAAAAAAGATGACCTTTCATCCAAAAGGGAAAAATAGCCACATAATTACTCTTTAAATTATAAATAATAAAATAAAACTTGCCCCATTATTATGATACTTTATTCTAGAAAAATCTGAGAAATGTAGTGTTAGCATATCAGGACATCTCATGTTTAATGTTGATCTATAGAACACCCCATTCAATGTCACAATAATACTGATCATTTAATTAGTTATAAATGAAAATATCAATGAGAGATCGGAAGAGCGTCGTGTAGTTATCAAAAGGAGCAAATTAATTACAATTTACAATATGTTTATATATTTAAATAGATGAAACATGGTTTAATGGTACACTACGTAAACTAAATGTTAGTCCTTAAGCATTATCTATATTAATTAACAAATAAATCAAAAGATCTTTCGTTTGCATGGTATGTGCATGCCACTAGTATTAGTATTGCCCGTATCCTAATAAGACTTTTCTTGTAAAGGTCACATAGTATTGTAGGGAAAGAATATTCCTTGGGTCTATTCCCCTCCCCAATATTTGTTGTATAAAAAGGTTAACACATGGGATGCTAATATGTAGCTTAAATTTAGCAAGCAAGACACGAAACATACTAAAGGTATCTCGACCAATTTCAACGAAGAAGGCTTGCGGGAAAAAAAAGTTCAACGAAGAAGAAAACTAAAATTTAAAAAGGGGAAAAGATCGGAAGAGCGTCGTGTAGATTAGCAGGATTCAAGCATGATATGGTAATGTGATATAAGATCAACTAGTTAATATGAGGGCATTATCATATTCATTCATTAATCATATAAGTAGCTGGTATTATACTACACTATATGTCTGGTGTCATGTGGTGCTTGATCAAAATCATGAGAAATATATCGACACCATAGTTATTTACAATAAAATGCACCACATTTTAATTATACTGAAAGTTCCTGAACTTTGGTTATTTTTACATTTCTAACCTTAATATTTTTGTCACATTCTTTTTCCCAATTTTTATAGATTAATATTTCTTATATCAAATAATAATTTCTATCCAATTTTTCTTCCTAGTATACTTCCAAATGATCAGTACAGATAAATAACTACACTTAGCTATTTCTATATTTTAGCTAATTTAATATACTTAGTGAGTTTCTCAAGTAAATTTTTTTTGCACAGAAAGCTTTATCAAATGTGAGATATATGCTAGTTAATGCATATTTGAGGATAAAAAAGTGAGCAAGAAAGTTATGAACATAAATACAATATTTAATAGACGTGTAATGCAAATAAAACTTCGTTTGATTAGAAAAAGGTGTGATGCCAATGTAACCTCTCATTTAAAAAAAAAAAATTATGACACTGTTGCAAATTATTTAATTGTCTTCTGAATGAGGAGTCTTTGGTTCTTGTAATAATACACACAATCCTTAAGTGTTCTTTCTATTTTTCTCCCTATGCTCTTTCTTTTGTTCTCCTCTTTTAGTTCATAACAAATGTTATGTTATGTTACGTTACTTTTACAACTCTATTTATTCAGTTTCAAACAAGAAACTAACTTTATGCTCCCTCACCCAATATAGAGATAATCTATTTCCTTTTTTTTCCTTTCCTTTTTTATGCAAATTATAACCCACTTACCTCATTGAGAGTGAATTTAATTTTTTTAATATATCCTTATTTAGAAAAATATTCTAATATTCTTCGAGTACTCGAGATAGTGTACTTCAAACCAATCAGAAACCCACATATATGTCTTATATTAACAATAGATTATGGCCCTCATGTACTCACATTTTGGTTCTTAATTTGCCTAATAAGTTGGGACATAGTACTTTTGAAGTATAAAAAATTTGTTACCTTATTTGAAGGATATTATTATATGTTTTAAGGAAAAAATGTATTAAAATTTTACCTTTTTCTAATTGCATGGGCTAAAGTTTCTTTTGGTGGAAAACAAGAATAAGCATATCTTTATTGGATGGACGAATGTTCAAGTACCAAATGTATGCTATTATAATAGTATTAGATAATGATGTAACATAATATTTGTATATCACTATACTCTTTTTAAGCCATACATTAATTGTTGGTATTACGTCACATTATCTGTTTGGTGGCGAAATGGCACTAGAAGTCTAGTGCTTAAACATTTTTAGGGGTATTTATGCTTGTCCAATTTCATCAGCCACCCGTCTTTAATTTAGTACTATAAAGTCACTGAACTTTCATTTTCTTGTGAGATTGTCCCCTTTTCATCTATTATATAGTTTATTAGTTCAATTAACATTTTGAGAGATTTTAGAGGGACATGAAAAGGTGACATTCTTAAGTGACATTCTTATGTGGCACATATTCATTGGGTGATAAAAAAGTACCCATGTAATCATCATCCAATGAATGTGTGCCACATGAAAATGTCACATAATAGTGTCCCATTTTCATGTTCTTCTAAAATTGCTCTAACATTTTCCATAATTAATGGATGTATATCTGCATATGGTAATCTAACATCTTCTTTACACATACTTAATTTTTCTAGCTCGACAATAATGAACAAAACATCTATTTGCAGTTAAGTTCACGATAGGACGTTTGGTAATCTTTCCCAAGTTGGGAAATTTATATCATATTAGATTACATTATCGTTGTAAACTTTCTTTTACCATACATATATATATGAATTATTTAGAAACAACATTCACAAATTACTACCGGCAAATTGATAATTTTATAAATTTTAAATTAGTTAAGTACTGTCTGATTAGAAGCATGGAAAATGTATGGAAAGAAAATGAATTCCAAGTAATTGAATTCTCTAGAATTAATTTTCATGAGAAATGTCAATCACATGTGTTTGATTGACTTAATTTTCCATCTAGAAATAGTTTTTGTTTTCCATCTTTTAGTTTTTGATAGATATTATTTTCCGTGGAAATACTATTTTTTACCAAATTTTGTTATTTGATAGTCATTATTTTTTTTTATAGAAATCATCAAGTTTTATATATAGATCTGTACTTTTTTCCATGTATTTTTTTATTTGCCAATTTTTTTTATTCGTCAAAACTATGCGAGCTCCAGTTTTGAACTGAATATGTGTTCATATTTAAAACGAAATCAAACCACAACTAATAAAAAACAAAGATAACTAATCTCAAGTTTTTGTCCTGCATGCTTTTTTCATGGACAATGATAAATGATGAGAATGGTTATGAAGATATGGTACATTGAGTGAGGCCTTCTGACGATTATAGTCTCATTAGACGATATATCACTTATCATTCAATGAATAATTTTGAGGTCAGCAACTATTCTAGTAATACACTTAATAAGTAGAAGCTTATACTAAAAAAGAAATTACAAGAAATTCAATGATTCGTGTATGAATATGAAGATAAAACAAAAAACTTCAATAACGATCCATAATTAGAAAATTTGAAATGATTATAAGATCTTATATTTATTAACATTGACAAGAAATGCTATGTTCCATAAAATCCCAAAAGAAAAAAGAAAAAAAAAAGAGAGAAATTCTCAATTTGCGTGTTTTCCAATTTTTTATATTTTATAAGTTACAAAATAATCCAATATTTTAAGAAATATGGAATTTCAATTCCCTAGAAAATGAATTACCTAGGTCCCCCCAAGAAAAATATTTTCTTTGTTTCCTTGAAAAATATGGTGACGTAATCAAAAGTGAGAAAATATTTTCCACAGAAAAAAGCCAATCAAACAGCACAAAAGTGAGAATTTAAGTGGAAAACTAGCATTTTTCATGAAAAATTATGACAATCAAACACTCCCTTAGTTCTTTCTCTTAAAATCTATTTTAGATAAAAGAAGAGTTCTTTACATAAGAACCACTTGTTATAATAAAGTTTTAAAAAACCCATTAATTAAAAAAGTAATTGTAAAAATACCATTTTGAATTATAAAAATATACTATACCAATTTTAATTATAATTTAATTCTTTATTAATTTTATTAGTATTAATTATTATTTTTTATAAATTATAATTATATTAATAATTAAAAGTAGTAAAAAAAGTAGTCGTGTTCCTTGTAGCCGCTTTCAACTCGGACCACCAATAATCGTTGCCGCCACAAGCACAGTAACAAATGTTACCATTCAAAAAACAAAATGTTACCAGTTGAAGAGCAAATGTCAAAATCTGAAAAACAGTAAAAAATACAAAAAAATAGTTTAAAAAATCATGTGAAATTTAAGAGAAAATAATGGTAACAATTGATAAAAAAAAAAAATCATGTGAAAATGAAAAACAGAAAGAATGTAACAACCACCACAAATGAAAAAAAATTCACTAACAATTAACAATTGGGAAAAAATGGTAACAAATGAAAAAATAGGGTAACAAAAAACCCATGGTTACTAATCCATTTAAAAACATTGGTAACACAAACAAAAATATGGTATTAAAGAGAGATAATTAGATAATTCACCCCTTTTTTTATGAGGGTTTCAACTATACCTCTTATTGCAAAATTAAGTGTAAATATACCTTTTGCGTTGTAAAAATATCTTTATTTATTTTTCTTATTTTCCTCATTATTATTATTACTATTTTTTAGGAATTTATATACTTTCAAAGAAAACATCGTTTCATTTAAGAAAAAAATTATTTGGAAACTATTTTATAGCCATCAAGATTAGGGTTCAACAATCCCTTTCGACCAGTTGCCACCTCTTCCATCTGTGATGTCACCACCACCACTTGTTAGGTTCTCCAACCGCCGCCACTCCCCCGTAATGCGTTTCCACCGCGACCGCTACATGTGACATCTCATTATGTTCTTCCGCCACTAATTTACACCACCACTGATCGCCACAACTCATTTACACTATCGACAATCACCCTGTTTCTATTTCTTATCCCTTTTTTCCTCTTCCACTACACAACTCCATCTCCACCGCCGCCATGACTCGCCGTCACCAAATCATCTCCACGTACCTTCTCCTCCTCCTCCTCCTCTCTTTCACGGTAACACTAATGCGTTTTGTGTTATAATGTTTTTTAATGAATATGTTTTTTGATAGAGTTCTTTACATAAAGACTACCTTTTATAATATAACTTTGAAAAATACCCCTTAATTAAAAAATAATTATAAAAATGCCATTTTGAATTATAAAACTACGCTATACCAATTTTAATTAAAATTTAATTCTTTATTAATTTTATTAGTATTAATTATTATTTTTTATAAATTATAATCATAAAAGAAAGACAACTTTATCGCAATTACTATGAATCATCATATATTACTGTAATCCACTTTTGGATTAAACAAAAGAATTCTTTAAAGAATAAAAAATAAAAGCAACAAAAGTTAGGGGCAAAAATCAAAGATATTTCCCATAACCCAATTTTTATCTTTTTTTTTTCTCCCCTGGCTTGACCTTAAAAATGGCCGAGTTCTCACTAGTCTTGATGTAGTTGTATGAGTGATGTTATTTATCTAAATCGGAGATAGATTTCCAATTTAATTAGTATCACTGTATTCAAAGATGAATACATACATGGAGTTTTTATTTATTTAATGACTAATGAAGAAATGACAACTAAATTGAGACTTGATAAATAACATTACTCTATATAATATGCTATAACATCATATGATACTATATAACCAGAACACGGCACATGCGAAACCATAACTATGTGACGTATTTTGATATAAGCCATGTAGTTATATGAAACGATATGCCGTTTTCTTCGCGACAAACACACACTAAAAACACTGCATGAGAACATGATCATGGAAATGGAACCCCGAACGTGTCTTCTTCATTACTCTCTCTCTCTCATATATAATGTATCTATAGACGCACAGCTATTTTATTATTTTATTATATATTATATATAGTTTATATATCTTGAAAAGCCAGGAAAATAACGGGCATCTTCTCTCTCTCTCTCTCTCTCTCTCTCGCATTTTCTAGTTTTTTACGGCGAAAAATCCTCAAAACAACACCGCATTGTGTAGTGTTGAATCTCCTCCCCTTGCTTCGATTCTGATTTCCAGAAGGATCGTCTTTCTTTGTTATCTACCCAATTTGCAAATATCTGATGTACTCTTCGCAGATCTTAATCTGTTTCATTTCTCCTTCCCACCAAGAAAATAAAGCGAGAGTACTCTCTTAAAACCCAGAAAAAAGAACAGGGAATCTTTTGTTCATTGAAGATACTAGGTAAATGGTGGTGAAGATGATGAAGTGGAGGCCCTGGCCTCCCCTGATTTCAAGAAAATATGAGGTGAAACTCACGGTGTGGAGCCTTGAAGGCGGTGATTGGGTGGATGAGGCTGCAGAGAAGGATAATGGTGGGATTGCTGTGGAGATCAGGTGGAAGGGTCCCAAGATTTCTTTGGGCTCATTGAGGAGGACTGTCAAAAGGAATTGCACTAGAGAGGAAATTGTTAAAAGGGTTGATGGGCCACATGGGCTCATTTTGGTGGAATGGGATGAGGAATTTCATAGTTTTTGTAATCTTTCTGGGTACAAGGAGAATGCATTTCATCCATGGGAGATAGCCTTTACTGTGTTGCACGTGAGTGCTTTTCCTTCCCCCACCCCCACCCAACTTTCTTTCTGTATTCAAAAATTTAGGTTTGGAATGTATTTATTTTTAATTTTACATGTATATTGTCAAATTATTTTCTGGATTTCAATTGTTCCGTTCATTTACCTCAGAAACATTGGGAATTTGGCTTATTGCTGAAAGATTAGTGTTTCAAAAAGTGATTTTCTTTTTTTCTTTTGGCATTTTATTAATGTATGTGTTATTGGTGTTTCCATTATTGGAATTGGCATCAGGATGTTTTAAGGTTTCATGATCTTTATTATGGGGTAAAACACATCCAATCTCTATTTGGAAAATAATATCTTTTTATTTTCAATTATTAAATCTTACCTCAGAATTTGAATATGAAAAGGAAATATGGGAAAACTACTCTTAAGATCCTGGCAACTCCTCTGGGCTTCTACACCTTTTTAGTTGTTGCTGAGGACATTAGATTTGCAAATGTATGATTTTCGGCAGGAGTCAAAATATCTAGAAATGTTTATTGTGCTTATCTTTAGGTTAAAACACACCAAGTTGTGGTAGTGACGTAGTGTGATGGTTTAGCTAAGTTATTGGTGTTTCCGAATACCTGTTAGGTACATTGGTTGACATGATAGATTTCTTGTATTCTTAGGATGATTGCAACCAGGGTACTTGCGAGATCCACATGGTAGTTAATTGGAGTGAAATTGACCAGACATTCCCTCTTGTTATAAGTGCTATTTTTGTCTGCTGATTCACATGTAGTTGCCACTCGCCATTGAAGTCCTTGAAATCTGGCAATAATAATTCTGTTATGGGAACTGAGTTGATTTTGTTACGTTAGTAATTAAATTATTAAAAGATTTGGATTAGTTAGCCTGTCGTTTTGCGGCTGTTGTTTACTGTCTGATCCTATAATCCCAAGATGCCCAGGTTTACGGAACATACTATTGTGTTCCTACTCTTTGATTGACTACCTTTTAATGGGACTTAGTGGCTTTTCCTAGGTGGCTTAGTTTGAGAATTATAGGGAACGTTTGTTGTTCTTGTGATCCTTGCCATTTGTTATGTGATTGGTCAAAATTCTTAAGAGAAAATACGTTGAGTTTACGTAATTTAACAAATTTTCTTTTACATAAATTGTTCACTTGTTGCTGTTAAAGTATGTGAACTTCGATGTTTTATCTCTGCTTTTTCTCAAACCATGGGCATGCTTTATATTTATTGCTAAATTTCTGATAATCACGGAGACAATATTCTTATGCTTCATTTTAGAAACTAAACCCTATTAGTTTTGTTTTAGGGTTTGAATCAAGGGGCAAAAAACAAGGTTGCTATTATTGGCTCTGCGATTATGAACCTTGCTGAATTTGCTTCCAAAACCGAAGAGAATGAATTTGAGCTTAAGATCCCTTTGACTGTTTCAGACAGTGCAGCTGAGACTAGCCCCTTGCTTCATGTAAGTACTACTTTAAAACTTTATATGGCATCAAACCGTGATCAGATGTGTGCATATTCTTACCACCTTTTTGATTTATTTCCTTGTACTTCCAATATCTTGAATGGCAATATGTTTGTCATTTGTATTGCAGATATCTCTTAGCTTATTGGAACTGAGAGTTACCCAAGAATCAACAGAGCCAGTGCAAAGGCAAATAATCCCTATTACATCCCCTTCGCCGGCTGGAGAAACTTCCTCATCAGAGATCGGAAGAGCAGGTTTCTGCACTTAAAGCTGGTCTGAGAAAGGTAAAAATCCTTACAGAGTATGTGTCTACTAGAAAAGCTAAAAAGGCCTGCCGAGAGGAAGAGGGTAGTGAAGGGAGGGACTCTGCCAAGAGTGACGGAGAGTACACTTACAATTTCGATTCAGATTCACTAGATGAATCTGATGAAGGGGAATCTGATGAAGCCAAGGTTGATTCTGCTCTTAGGAAATCGTTTAGTTATGGACCATTAGCCTATGCTAATTACGCTGGTGTGTCATATTACTCCAGTACTACTAGAATAAATGGTGAGGATGAGGATTGGATTTACTACAGTAACCGCAAATCAGATGTTAACTGCTCGCATAAGGAGAATCCAAGCTCTGCTGTTTCCGAGTTATCAATTTTGCAGAATCCAAAACGTAGTATTTTGCCGTGGAGGAAGAGGAAGCTGAGCTTTAGGTCTTCTAAAGTTAAAGGAGAGCCGTTATTGAAGAAAGCTTATGGAGAAGAAGGGGGTGATGATATCGACTTCGATCGCCGACAACTCAGTTCTGATGAATCACTTTCTTTTGCGGTAAGAGTTACTTTTTGCTTTTGTTTCTTCTAACGATAAGAGAGCAGTTTGTTTGACCCCATCATTCTTTCGGTTTCCTTCTGATTTTGGTTATGTGGCTAAAGACATGCGTCTAAGGTTTATCTTGTGAAGCTTATGTTGGATGCTCAATTTGGCTGCTATGATACGGAATTTATAATATCTTATGGAATCATGGATTTTACATTTCATTGGAAATCCAATTCACGTACAGTGTTCAGATGTTTAAAGAAGGCCTTTAATTTCTGTCCATATATGATTTATAATTGAATCTCAGCACAGCAGCCTTCAATCTTCTTCTTTTTTTTTTTTTTGAAAGGGCAGCCTTCAATCTTAAGGTAAGTACTTTATGTAATATTTTCTTGAAGATAATGCCACCAGTATAGTATATCAATTTTGATCCGGAGACACCCAGTGTATGTGGTGCCTTCCACTCCACTAATTTGCATGTGGACTCACGGACCCACGTGTGGTGTGTGAATAAAATTAGTGGTGAGGAAGGCACCACACACATGGTGTCTCCAGATCAAAATTGACCAGCATATATCCAAACACGATCTGTGAAATTCTTGTTAAGTCTTATCAATTCAACCAGCCAACCAACCATCATTATACCTTTTATGATGAAAATTTGTTCATGCTAAAATTACAATTTTGTGCTCTTATCAATCTTTTGGATCCAAAGTCCACAGATAATCAGCCTGTCTGATGTATGCTTCTATTAATATTTAAGGCTTTATGTATGAATTCACGAGTCTCGCATATTTGATATTACCTCTGGTACTAAATATAGTTAATGGGATTGTAATTTTCAGCAGCAAAACAAGTCTGATGAGGACTCAAATCCAAATCGAACATCAGTTTCTGATTTTGGTGATGATAGTTTTGCTGTCGGCAGCTGGGAGCAGAAAGAAATCATGAGCCGAGATGGACACATGAAGATTCAGACACAGGTCTTCTTTGCTACCATCGATCAGCGAAGTGAAAAAGCTGCAGGAGAAAGTGCATGTACAGCCCTAGTTGCTGTTATTGCTGATTGGTTGCAGAATAATCATGACCTCCTGCCCATTAAGTCACAATTCGATAGGTTAATCACAGATGGTTCATTAGAATGGAGGCACCTTTGCGAGAATGAAACTTACCAGAAAAGGTTTCCTGACAAGCACTTCGATCTAGAGACAGTGCTCCAAGCCAAAGTCTTGGATCTTTGTGTAATTCCCGAGAAGTCATTCATAGGGTTTTTCCATCCTGATGAAATGGAGGAAGGGAACTTTGATTTTTTGCATGGTGCTATGTCATTTGACAATATTTGGGATGAGATTAGCCATTCAGAGTGTTTTAAGAGTGGGGAAAACCCAGTTTTCATTGTCAGTTGGAATGACCATTTTTTCGTACTGAAGGTCGAAGCTGATGCTTACTACATTATTGACACATTAGGGGAGCGACTGTATGAAGGATGCAATCAGGCTTACATATTGAAATTTGACCGGGACACTACCATATACAAAGTACCAAGTAACAGCCAGACATCAGAAGAGAAAACTGCTGGAGATCAAGAGGCTGTTTCTGGGAACGATGAGTCCAAAAACTCAAGTGCGCAGCAGATGAACTCAAGGGACAATTGCAAAGACGGGATAAATGTAGCAGGATCTGAGGAACCCATAAAGAACGTAGAGGAAGTTGTTTGTCGAGGTAAAGAGTCATGCAAGGAATATATAAAGAGTTTCTTGGCTGCAATTCCAATCAGAGAACTTCAGGCAGATATGAAGAAAGGTTTGATAACTTCAACGCCTGTTCATCACAGGCTCCAGATTGAATTCCATTTCACCCAACTACAACCACAAGCTACTAACTTGAGTCCAGCAATAGAATTGGCCGCATCAATGCCGCAAGCGGTTGATGAGGTTACACTAAGTGAGGCTGCCACCTAAAGACTAGGCTTTTAGATACTTTACAATTGTAAATTTGAATAGTGTGATTATTTCTAACTTGAATTTGTCTTCTGTTTGTTTCTAGTTATGTTGATGGACTGTTAATAGAATTGACTCTTTGATCATGTCATCAGGGTTGCATTTCTTACTGTTAAAGGACTAGAGGCGAAATCGTCGCATTGTTCCTTAAGTTGCAATTCTAATCCTAGTGTTAGTTTTTGTTATCTCCCTTTTTGCCACATTATTATTATTATTATGTAAATGGTAGAAGTAAATGATTTTCTGATTTGTGCTAATCCTTTCTTTCATGTGGCCTTTTTCCTCCCAAGAATACATGTCCCAAGAATATTTGAGTCTGAAATTTGCCTGGTTTTGGTTGAGATTTCCAGTTGGTGGTATAATTTTTTCTGCGTCCCAAGTTATTCTTTCACATGGATAGTATACCATTCTCTGTAAAAGTGATATTTCCAATTTGAGGAAATGTAAGAGATTCTTTTCTGTTTTGTTTCAGTTTCAGTTCCTGTAAAGGGCAATTTTAGGCTAAGGTTGTAAATCACCTGTGCTTCCTGTTGCATTTCCTTTCTATCAACATTCAATTTCATGTCAGGATATCTATATATATACACATTGTTTTGTGTTCCTCTGGTGTCTGCCTTTTATTCCCATGATATGACGGGGTAGACTAATTTTTTCTATGGAAACCACGTAGACACGTTTCATTTAATGCACATATACTGCCACATAGGTATCAGGTGTGCACGTCGGTGACCAACGGTGCCCAATGGCGGAGCCACTTGGGGGCACTGGTCCCCAATGAAATTTACATTTTTTTTTAATTTCGGTTATTTTTAATATTTTTTCTTTAATTGATTTTGTAATGATAATTTGAAACAAAATATGGTTTAAATAGATAAATTAAAATTTAGTTTTGTGTTGAAATTCAAACCATGAAAACATTATATAGTTATCAATACTATTATCAAAATTTATTGTTTAAGTTTATTGTATGAAGTTATATGCGTACATAAAGATAAATATATCCAGTAAAATTAATAATGGTACATTGCATGTAAAAAAGTAGCATTATTTTTTTACTCTTATAATTTTTTGTTTTATGAAGGCAAAAAAAAAAAAAGCAAAATAAAATAAAGCGAACCATACTAGTTAAAGATTTGTTACTATGTCCCACTAAATTTTTCTCATAGCTCCACCACTGACAGTGCCACATGGTGTCCATGTGGTAGTCACGTGTGCATGCGATCTCCATAGTTAGAGACTACTTGGCTTCTGTAAAAAAAAAATTTTTTTTGAGGGGGGGGGGGCACCTCAAGGCTCAAACTATATTCCAAACATACAATCCAAGGTGGGCTGTGGGTATTCAGTGCCAAATTATTCTACTCGCCATGGTATTCGTATAGTGTTCAAAGACTAGTTTACCTTATTCGGAAATCGGATAGAACTTGCCTGTATTTCTAGTTTTAGCTCAATGCTTCAATCAAATAGTTTTATTTATTTGTTTATTTTTATTTTACGAAAGGATATAGCAGAGAGGAGGATATGAGTAGATGTAATTCGAACATGAGACCTTCCGTTCGAAATGTAAACATTTAACTACTACAACACAATTCGAACCATAGCTTCAATCAAATAGTTGTTTACCTTGTTCAGGTAACACAATTGATGCTTAATGCTAATAAATATTTGTCTATTATACTGTACAATATTTATAAAATTATAGTACTTCAAGAGTACTTAAAATACTTCAAGCCAATCAAGAACCCAAATTTGTGTTTAAGGACCCCATTTTTAACGGTAAATAAACTAGACCGTTTATATCCACACGTCGATTCTTGATTTGTCCAATAAAATAAAATATGATACTCCTAGAAGACCAGAATTTTGTTTGTCAAGTATGGTCGAATAATCTATAACAATATCCATATGTCTTGCACAAGAAAAAGATCACGTCCATCCGTCCATTGATGCACCGGCATCTCTTTTTATTTACTCTAATCAAACACAAGACAGCTCTACCTCGACTTCCTACTCAAGAATAATAAAACCCAGAGAACAAGAATGTTGCATATGAAGATGTCATTGCGTAAATGCTATTTTGGAGCTGCAACAAGCCAAGGGATAAGCAACCAGATTGTGGAGGAACTAGGCGCAACCAAGATATAATAATCAGAGACTCTGAAAGTATAACTCAAAGAAATAGTTTAACAGTATCAAATTGCATCATACATCGCATAATAATAATAATAATAATAATAATAATAATAATAATAATAATAATAATAATCCATAGACACGGGAACAGGTACGAGAAGACGTCTCCAAAGTAGCAATTTTGTCTTATTTATTATATATACATATCATGTATAAATAGGATTGAGAACAAAGATGAGAAAATCCTTGCGATCTTAAAAACTACTTGCTAAGCCTTCTGGGGCAACAAAACCGATGCTGAAATCAAATGTAATGCAACTCAATTGCTTGTTGTGTCCATCCACCATTGACATTTTAAGCTCATATGTACCCTGCGTTTATTGAACACCATAAGTTCCTAGAAAATCAACAAATGAATGTCTGATACTTGAATAATTCTTCCAATTTTCAACTTTTTTATTCATCTCATTCTACATCCTCATTTTCTTTTTGTGCGTGTTCTTTTGGGGGGGGGGGGGGGGGGGGGGGGGGGGGGGGGGGGGGGGGGGGGGGGGGGG
>CAVNYN010219545.1:46890-65285 GCA_963692815.1 Nyctanthes arbor-tristis
TAAAAACAAAAAATTATTGTCTGTTATTTTAATAATTCTTCCAATTTTCAACTTTTTTATTCATCTCATTCTACATCCTCATTTTCTTTTTGTGCGTGTTCTTTTGCCCCCCCCCCCCCCCCTCTTTGGTCGTGGAGTTCATTTGATAGGAGCAAGGAACTTACAGGAGGTGTATATCCAGGCAACTCTTGGGAATGAGAAATCGTAAAATCCCCAGAAATGGGGCAGGATGTCTTGGTACAAAGGTCTTTGTTCTCACTGTAGACGTGAAATATAAAGTAGGCAACGTCAATGACCAGTTTGCCACCGGAGATCGGCTCCTCTGCAAGGCAAGTTCAACATAAGTATCTTAACACATGTAATTTCAACAATAGAACTCTAGCAAATGAAAGACGTGGGCATAGAAGTCCCTATTTTCCATTAAGAAGAAAAGGAACAATTATTAACGGAAAAAGGAAAAGAAGCAAAGACATATGAGGCTTCCATTTCTTCCTGCTTGCTTCATTACTGTAAATCAGAAACATAGTGCAATCTTCAACATGTAAAAGGAAGCCGCCCATAAAACATCATTTAGAAAATGCGATCTGAAATCAATGACTGAGGAGGTCAAGCTACAATTTTGTGACACCCATTTTAGTAACTTATTCAATTTTCAGAATAAGATTGGGAATAATAGGATTTCACTTGAATTCTACCAGATAGATCTCTTTTCTTTTAGAGAAAAAGAAACTAATGCTAATAAACCACTTCATACATAAAATAGGTTAATTTACAGAAATCCTAAGAATCTTTTTGATGCATATGGAATGGCAAATTCTATCTTTACATATTACAAAAACATCCATTGAAGACCGCATAGAAGCTATTAAAACAAAAAAAGAGGCATGTTTGTAATCATTATTCCTTATTCAGTTGTAATAATTGTTCCTTATTCCAGTATATCTATCATATCACAGTAGTTATAAAAGCTGGAAAAGGTTTCACTATGGAAACCTGAGTTGTCTGAAATATGAGATGAAGGCAATCACAATGCATAAAAACCAAACTTATTACCTGTGGATGCAGTGATGCTGAAGGTGGTATTTTTGCCTCTGAACACAGGATAAGGATCAATATCAACTCCAGAAATCTTAACAGGATAGTTGGCTTTTGTATCTGCAATTTATTTGGATAGCAGAAAGGTGAGGAAGTATAGCACAAAATTAAGAAAACTTTCTCCCATGAGAAACAAAAAATTCAATTATCAAGAATACACATCATCTTCACAGTAGTAGGACATGAACATTAGGAAACCTTAATAATAAATAGAAATAAAATGTGTGTTGTTTACACAACTACAAATGCATAACTTCAATTTAGAAGTACTTTTTCTCATTTAAGCGCACCCGTTTGCAAACTCATTTTAATGAGTTTTAATGAGAAATACGAGACAGAATGAGTGGGTTTGAATGGTGGAGATTTGTGCGCTACATACGGGTCCTATAAGTATGTGGATATGATTGGTCTGACCCATTTTTATTTAAAAAGAAAATTGATTTGCAAACATGGGCCTATTTTATCTTATTTATTTATTTGTTGTTTCCTGCGTTTAAGTGTAAATCATATACCTATTGACTCAAATACAAATATATGGCTTTTCTGTTACACTCAGCTCACAATGTACAACACACATACCATAACATATATGTATGTATGTGTGCGCGCGCGCGCGCGTTTGTACGCATATATAGGTATAGATTTTTTTGTTTGTTTTAAACTAAAAAGTGGTCAAACAATTTACCACGTTATCCATGTGTTACATGTCCTTTTATTAAAAGGGTGTTTGATTCTCATTATTATGAGAAAAATTGTAATGAGGTTGGATAAGTGGTAAAGATTTAATGGATGTTCAAAATGTGATTGTAATTGATTAATTGTTAAATCAATGGTAGGTAACATTATAACGGGAAAACAGAAATGAGGATAAAAGACCTCATTAGTTTTCTATTTTAAAGTAGAGGAACCAACCTAATGTGACTAAACTAGGGATCATCCACTATATTTTTGCTTACTGTTTTTATATTTAATGGAATTTTAAACTAAAGTGACAACTAACTTCTTAGTTGCAAAAGCATTTTACACGCAATCGAGGTATTTATCATATTTGACAAAAAGAAATTTTATAAGCCACTCCAAATCGCATGGTTGATCATCATGGAAGTGTCTGCTTTAATTATCAAGTGTTTGACTACTACCCGGATTTTTGAATTTGATTCAACTTTATCAACAGAACTTGGTAGTGCCTAATAATGCTTGTGAGAGACATGATACTAGGTGCCTGTTTGATTCTCATTATGACAATGAAATTATAATGAGAAATTATAATGGGTTGAAATGAGTGGTGAAGATTTAATTAAAATTTGAAATGTGTAGTGATAGTTGGACAGTTGTCAAATCAGTGTTCAAATCAGTGGTAGGTGAAATTATAATGAGAAAGAATAAAGAGAATCAAACAAGCAGATATTTGATTTCTGAGAACACCGGAAAACCTTAAGGGCGTTTGATACGAAAAGACAGTTTTACTTAGGGAGGAGGTAGGAATTTTTTTCCAGGAAAATGGGTAAAATTATATTTAATCGGATTATGCCATGGAACTTAAATTCCATTTCCATTTCGATGATGAAAAATTTTCCATGAATTTATATTTTTCTTGAAAAATATGTTCAATCAAACACGCTCTAAATTCAAAATTAAATTTAGTATTCACAAAAGAAGTATAACATCTTTTGAAAACAGCCCTGTGTTTCATGGATGATCAACTCAACCCTCTACCAGCTCAACTTCCCAATTTCGTTACTTCGGCAAGTTGGGAGTTGATAATGTAAAAGTTCTAATTTTTGGGTCCATAACATGTTTGGCGATGGAAGTCCATTTTCCTTGTGTCAATTTCCAACGTAACATTTTCTCATTAGATAAACTAGATACCAGGACTCAGTAATCTAGTGCTCTAAAAGTTCTCCATGACACCAACAATCACAAGTCCCATTTTCATCCGAATAACCCAACTTTTTGCTGCTGAACCTTAATCCACCTCTGTTCCTCTTATTTCGACGATCAAATGGACAGATGAGAATATCATGTTTTATGATAATTTTTCATTGGGTTTCCAGAACAAAATTCGAAAGTATTCATTTAGCTAAAAATAAGTTCTACAGAAATTTTCAATTCTCTTCGTACTCCAAGAAATTAACTCAAAAAAATAAAAAAGGGAACCCGAATCACTAAATCAACAGGCAAGGAAAGCTACGATATGTAACGAACCTTCCTTTTCTAGTTTCACAGAATTGATAAACAAAAATACACGAGAAATCGATCGACAAAGCGAGAAAAAGAAAAAGAAATAAAATAGATCAGCAAACAAGAAACCCTATCCAAAGAGAGACATATAGTACAAAAAGGCGAAAGGAACTAACTACGAAAACGAAAGAACATTCAAACTGAAAAAACTGTAGAAGAGGTCAAAACATAGATGAGAACTTACTGCAGTAACGAATCTCAGTGGATTTGGCACTAGTGAACGGCAGATTCAAACACAAGGAGACAAAGGCGAGAGCAAGCAGATACTTAACCATTTTCATCATCGTAATTTCACAAATTCCACAAACCGGAGAAAATTTCCTTGTGATTTGCGGAGAGTTAGGTGATCTGTCTTTCTGGAATGAAAGAGATTCGTTTCTTGTTGGACTCTACGCGAATATATCGGTTCACATTAGCTCCAACGCCGTCATCACTCAGTTATTACGCTCTCCCGTTTTGTGTACGCTTTTCATAAAGAAGATTAATATATTTTTTTTTTGGGACCAAAATAATCATATCATTTCATGTCATCAAACAAATATTATACAGTAAAGTCAAAAGGGTGTTCTCTCCACACGCAAAAGAAGCACTTCTCAAAACCGAACCTAGCAAAAGCATGAGCAACTCTATTAGACTTCCAACTAATCTACTTACATAAGGAAAAGGAATACATGGACATTAATTTGAGAATTTTTTATATGACAATTCCATCGTCTCCTCTAGAACTAAGATTGCGACTAGCATCAGTCACCAATGAGGAATTCGTCTCAATAGCAGAAATGATTAAACCTTCCTCAATAGCCGCTTGTATGTCAATAAGAATTGACATACGTTCACCAATGAAATAACCCAAATTTCCTGGGAAAACCCGAGTAAAGCCTATAACAAACTCGCCTTTGTCGTTACGAACTACCACCCCAATCGCAAAATGAAAGACATGTTCTTTAACAGATGCGTCGACATTCATTTTTAACAAACCATAGTTTGGCTTCTCCCATTTATGTTTGTTGCGAGAGATGCTTTGACTTTCGAAAGATGTAGCCGAAATTCTGCAAAGTAACCCAACGCACCAATGAAAAGTTGCTGGGGCTTGGATTTCTTTTTCTCAAACAGCCATAAATTCCTTTCTTTCCAAAGTTTCCACAAGAGTACCAGGAAAATATCAAATTCGTCACTATTGAACTCTTTACTGCCAGAATGATTTCCCTTACGGTTGAGCCAAGTTTGTTCGCAATAAAAGAAAAAAAGATACTCCCTTTTCCAAATATCAATTACAGCGTCGTAGGAAATCAAAGCATGCTCAATGGATTCACTAGTCTCTCTACATCGATCACAAATGGGGGAGTCAATGACTTTGCAAAGCCATAAATTTAAGTTGGTCGGAAGGATATCAAGCATAACAGGCCAAATATAAGTCTTTACTTTTGTTGGTAATTTAATTTTCCACAAGTGCTTCCACCACTGTCTCAAGTGGTTAGTGTTTGTTTGCGGGTCTCCCCCCCCCCAAATAATAGTCAAATGGTAACCAGATTTGACGGTATAATCGCCAGAATTTTCAAAGTTCCATATAGAATCATCATGAGAATTGGGCCAACCCCCAGGGAGTTTGCCAATAGTTTCTTGATCAGGGATCAAAAAAACTGTTTGATGGTTTCCCAATTCCAAGAACCATCCTGTAATAGAAGATCATGAACAGTCAAAAGAAAATTACCATTTGAGGGAGTGACGAGGGAGCCAATGGGAGGAGAAAATAGTGATTCGTTGACCATCTCTTATCCTCCATCGGATTCTTTTTTGCAACAGCTCTCGGCCCCATAAAACACTTCTCCAAATATATGAGCTGTCCCGCTTTGCTTTAGCATGCATAAATGGACAATGAAGATAATATTTGTGTTTCAGGATTTTCCCCTCAACAGAATCTGGATTGGGGAAAATGCGCCATGCTTGCTTTGCCACTAATTCGTGATTAAGGTGAGATAGTTAATCCGATCCCCCCAACCAATTTGAAATCCCATCCCTCCAACCAATCTTCCGATCTTCGACACATAAGCTTCCAATTAGCCCAATGCATTTTATGTTCCTTATCGTTATTTCCCCACCAGAAGGATGTTTTCAACTTTGATAATTCATCACAAATTCCTTGCGGTATCCTAAAGACACTCATTGCAAAAGTGGGAATAGATTGAACCATCGCTTTTAAAAGGACTTCATTTCCTCCATCGGAGAATAATTTACCTTTCCATGATTGCAACTTATTCCAGACCCATTCTCGAAGACCATCAAAAACTAATCTTTTACACTTACCAATGACAGAGGGGAGACCAAGATGCTTGCTATGAGAATGGATCCTTTCCAAGCCAAAAAATTTTAAATGATTTATGAACTTCTCTCTTGGTATTTGGACTGAAAGTAAGTGCGGATTTCTGAAGATTCACCTTCTGTCCTGAAGCTATTTCATACCAATGTAGCATGGTTTTAACGTTAGAACATTCATAAAGAAGATTAACAAAACTTTGGGAAGTTTTTAAAAATTTTCCCTTTTTTTATATGTTATTATTTATTTTTTAAATGTGATTTTCTTTTTTGAAGTATTAAATGTGATTTTTTAGTTAACAAAACTTTGGGAAGTTTTTAAAAATTTTCCTTTTTTTATATGTTATTATTTAATTTTTAAATGTGATTTTCTTTTTTGAAGTATTAAATGTGATTTTTTAGTTCTTATTATATACAAAGATCTCTTATATATAACTTTAAGAATCACATTCGTCTTACTATTTAATTTAAATGTCATATAAAAAAAGTACAACTAGAAAAACCACATTCATGTTACTATTTAATTAAAAAAAGATTCCTTATATGGGTCAACAATAGGAACCCTCGTACTAATCCGATTAACTTCTTTTCTTTTCTTTTTTTTTTCTTTTTTCACCAATTACAAAAGCCGCAAATTCTTGTCAATTTGAATAACAAGAAGTATAATACAATTATACAATATTTACATAAGAAGGGAACTAATAGTATGTACCATCATTGGTGAGGAAGCGGAGGCCAAAAGGGTTCCCACTTACATAAGGGAAAGCGTTATGTCTACCATAAGGCAAATGATTGCTCTCAATCACAACACAACCCTTGACACACACACACACACATTGTCATTAAATATTCTCTACTGATAAGTAATACCTACTTGAACAAATTGCTCTGTTAAAAATAAGTATGGATATAATAATCCACTTCGGTTCTAGAGCATGTACATGTAACATACTGTCTTGATCAATCTTATTTCTTATGAAAAATAATTTCTGAGCACTTTTTATTTGTATAGGAAAGTTAAATATTCTTTTTGGTTGTTCCCAAAAAAATAAAAATAAAAATTCTTTTTGGAAGTTTAATTACTTGTTTGATTATGATTTAAGTTTTCCGGTATTTTTTTTCTTTTCGAAAAAGAGTATTTCGGTATTTTAATATCGGGTAAATTACATTAAAAGTCCCTGACTTTTACATTCATTCACAACCTTTAAATCTAGTTCAAGAGACTCCCAGTCTTTAAAGAATGACATGTTCATCCAAATAGAAGAATTTCATCATTAAAGTGTTAGGGTCTAGTTAGCAACCAATTAAATGTGATTTTATCACAATTGAGATTAAATTTCAAAATAACGTCACTTGAGAGACGTCTCATTTTTCCCCTATACATATGGTACTTTGATGTACTTCAAAGTGACGTGAACTTAAAATTTAATCTAAATTATAATAAAATTCCATTTAATTGATTACCAAACAAACCCTAACAGATTAACGATGAAATCCATCAATTTGGATGAACAACCCTAATGTTTCAAAAGTTGGAGGTCTCTTAGTTCATATTTAAATGTTATGGATGGAAGTACATATGAATGCAAAGGTTAGGGACCTTTGCTTCAATTTACGCAATATTTAACAATCACATGACACATCATTAAAATACAGAGCAGATAAAGAGCCATAACGCGCTAGGTAGGGGGATGAAATCCATCAATTTGGATGAACAACCCTCATTTTTCAAAAGTTGGAGGTCTCCTACTTCATATTTAAATGTTATGGATGAAAGTACAAATGAATGCAGAGGTTAGGGACCTTTGCTTCAATTTACGCAATATTTAACAATCACATGACACATCATTAAAATACAAATCAGGAAAAAGGACAAAAACGCGCTAAGTAGGGGTCGACCTACACCTTTCCGCTTAGGAAACCAGCGCTCTTTCCACTGAGCGACAGGCGTTTCGACACTTATTAATTAAATTAAAATCTAAATATTAAATTCTGGTTGGACTTTACTAATTTTAAACAGAGAATTGCGCTCTCCCACGCTTCACTTTCACTTGGCTCAGACACTGTGTGTTGGGGGGGGGGGAGTTTGCAGTGGGAGAGAAAACAATGGATGAATCAATCGGCAAATTCTACAAAACAATGGCGAAATTCTGTAATCACCTTGAAACCGGCTGCTCCGCCCTGAAGGAGTCGGTCGATCGCCGCCCAATTCCCCTCGGTATATATTCCATAGCTACTATCCCTACATTCTCCTAATTTATCGTTTAATTTGCTAAGCAAATCGTTAATTTACAGACTCTGCATCCACAAACTTCGTCCAAAGCGTGAACAGGAAGGTATCGACGGCGGCCGCCTACTTAAACATGCTGGAATCGATGGCATCCGAAACGGTGTCGTTTGAGGAGCTTTTGGGACACTGCAATGAGGTTTTGAAAAATATTCAAAATGACGTTTCTGTCCTTGAGGATCACCTTCGCTCATCCTGCAACTACATCCCCCCTCGTTCGTTTGTCTCTGTTACTCAACTTTTCAAAATTTTCTCTTCTTTTTGTTCATTGATTTGTTTTAGGATTTGTTAATATTTTTTTTGGTTATTTTCGTGGTCCTACTAGTGGATTTTGATGAAGATGACCTACAAGACAGTGGCTTGGATAATTTGTCATTGGAAAATAGCAAATTGGATTTGAAGATTAATAGCTCAAAAGAGGACCCTCTGTATCCTTTCTAATTTACCTAGTGAAATATGAAAGCATGTAATGCCAATCGTATTACTTTTTTATGGTGTACCATATCTTTTACACATTCGTTCAAGATTTTGATGCCATTCTTATCCTGGTATTATTGTTTTAGAAGTGTTGCTCTGCAGTTTTTCATGGTGCCAACTTAACATATGGCTAGACTTGATGATTCATTAAGTTTAAAGAGTTTTGGAATCTCTGATGTTTGTCTTGCAACAATAGCATCTCAAGGTCAGTTTATACTAAGTCATTGTTAAATATAATTTACTTATTCTTCCAAAAGCTATATTTTCTCGCTACGTTTCATTTCATTGAATGTGTATGCTACAGCTGGCCATAATTTTGTGATGGAAGAACCTTATCATGAGTCTGCCACTAAGAGCTTGGAAGGGAGGGAAGGTCGAGAAATCTCGTATACTGAATATTAAAGTTCTGTTGAATGTCATCAAAAATGTAGTTTCATTTTTAATGAATATAGGGGAAACAAGAGATGTCTCTAAGGAATATGAAGACTGCAAGTGTTTGATAAATGTATCAAGAGATGAATATGAAAGTCTCCCTAAATATATGAAGACTTTAACTTCATGGGAGGTAAGATAATCTTTTCTTATGCTTTATAGCTAGTTTGAACTTTGATATGCCTAGAAATGTTTCTTAGTTTATGCGTATGATGAAGCACTCTATTTACAATTTCTGCACAGACTATGGCGCCCAAGAGCATCTCCAGCAGACTTTATTTTTAGAGAGCGTCTTTTGCATTTTAAAGAGCACCTTTAGATTTAGATGGTGTATATTTTTAAATCAGTCCAATAGCCTCTTTATTTTTGCTCTTTATCTTACTTCTTCCAAGAAGTATTTATTCTCTCTTTATCTTTTACTCTTTAACGTGCCTCAATGCTAATTATTTAAATCTTCCCATATTTTCATCATAAATATGCACCCACTTGGTCTGATAAAAGATTAATGAAAATTGGAATCTACAGAAATCATTTAATTATACATAGTGAGTTTGACTGTCCAAATATGGAGAGCCAAACACACACTATAAATTAACGTGTTAAAGTGCAGAGTCTACTCGGGAGATCGGAAGAGCTACACGTCTCCTTAGATTAGAGAGCATATTACATTGGACATACTCCAATATCGCAAACATTGAAGTGGTTGGTAATCCATATGAATCAAGTTTGGTGTTCATGAAAAGCATTAACATAGCAATAGCATTGCTGCGCTGCATGGAATTTAGAGTTACTAAGGAAATAGTTTTTCTTCAAAGATGAGATTGTCGAGAAATTACCATATTTCGTATCTGGTGAAGATAGAATACTCCTACATTCATTCTTAAAAGTGAGAACATTTACGGCCTATTTCTTTATGTTTTAGTTTTCAGTTTTGAATTTATTTTATATATTGTGTTATCAATTTAATATAAGAAAATAAATTATTTGCTTTCCTTCTTTTCATTTTTTACACTGAAACACTCGAAACAACATTTGTGGTTTGGAATTTGCTACTTTTCTTCACAAATTTTTTCCTTATTTTTGGAAACATTTTCAAGAATAGAAAAGTGAACAAGTTTTCATTGTTTTGAAGCACATATGTCCCCTTTTGCTTCTTTGACTGTTCTATGCACCTTAACGAAGTTCAGCCTGTTCAGAGGGTTTCTTACTAAAATGTCAACTGGATCAGGAAAAACATATAATGTTTGTCAGGCTTTGGTTGTGGAAATGTAGGCAACTGATTTGTTGTTATGGGTCTGTGGTGTATCAAAAAATTATTATTACTTGACTTCTCAGGCTTTTGTCAAGCATACTCGTACAAGAAAAATAACTGCTTTGTTGATTATTGAATAAAATCCGTGGAAACAAAAACAGGCAGTGCGAGAATTTTGTAATTTATGCAACTCAAATAAGTGATAACTTAATTGCAGTTATCATCTGATCATCCAAAGCAGGTAATAATCATGGTTGTTTCTACAGTTAATCAATAGTGAAGGAAATGCAGAGAAGAATTTCTGTGCTAATATATCATCATCATTACGATTATCATCTAATTGTTCTTGCCCTTTACTAGTTCATTTGATACAAACCATTACAGGATCTCCTAGTAGCAGTTGAGAAGTTGAACACACACCTTGGAACAAAAAGAACAAAGCGAGAGACCTACCTCCAGCAAGATGAAATTGATATGCTGGGATTGGGTATGTATCTACACATCATTTTTATATTGAGTGTCATTCCTTCTACTTGAACCAACAGCTTGCAAGGTTAGTAGTTTAATAGATGCAATGCAACTTTACCATGTCTTCAAAATTTTTTGGTCAAGAGATCTAGATAGCAGGAGATTCGGAAAACTTACAATCATATATCTTGATAAAACATGAAGAAACAAGATCCAATTTCATTAGAAACAGTAGTTTCGCTTGACATACTAGAAGTACTAGACTAGTATCCATTTTAAGATCCAAAAGATTTAATAAATTGTATTTCCCCACATCATCTAGCACGTCGGCGTAGGTCAACTTTTATGTCTATTATTGTGTGCAGTTTGCTTTTTCCTTAGTAATGACCGAGAAGGGTAATCATTGTAATTGAGACAGATGCGAACTGGATTGAAATTAAATCGGTCGAACTAATAATTAAATCGGTCGAACTAATAGGGAGGTGCATCATTACACTTTGGATTGTAATTTAAGTGGGCAATTTGAAGTTGAATGCACTCAATATGTGGAATAGTATTTGACCTGTTTTATCCATTTTAAGTGGTTGCTCCATGAATGCAGGTTATAAAGCAAAATCTTATATCTTGTGCTACTCATCAAAATGAACCGGTTGAGAGTTGAGACCATCAACGGTGTTATGTCCTACAGGGTTTTATGACAACTTATTCACTCACGGATTTGTTCGCTTTGCAATATAACCAGACTTTGTTTAGACTTACTTGACTGATGATTTTTCTCCCAACACTCGAGAACAAAGTGCAAAATTATGGAAATCACTTGTTTTCCATTATTGTAAATGCGTTTCTTGCTTTCGATTAATCATATGTTAGAAACTCTCTGAGACTAAGCTGCTGAGACTACTGCGTCTGCAGATACATGCGATCAAACCCTCACTGGATCCCGCCATAAGTTTATAAAAATATACAAGTAGCCGAGAAAGGCTAATAATTTGCAACGTAGAATGGAGAATATTTCATATTAAGAGTGAGACATGCTAAATATAAAGATTATTGATATTAATTAATATGGATCTCCACTAAAGCATGATTGTTTCTTTTACAACTCCATACCCCTGTTTATAAAATTTGAACTACCACAATGGGGTCGGAAAATGATGGGAAAGCAACGCAAGAAAAGAGGGATGAAACAGTTACGGGCTAACTATACCTACTTTACAACCCCATCAATCAAAATCTCTGATATGTATGATAAAATTACACAGGAACCATCAAAATTCCTGGAGAGTAAAGGATAAAACCACCCACTAAAAGCAATACACATTCGGGAATCAGAGCTCCCCTTTTCTCATATCTACCCAGTCAAAAACAATTGTACTCTTAACAAATCACCAGACTCGCTGACACAGAGGGAGAGAAAAATCATCTGGCATCCTCTTCTCTGCCTTGCACACTTGGTTTCCACATCCCACGTTCCAAGCTCTTGACATATTCAGAGTGCGCCTCAGGGTAAGGATATTAAGATGAGAAGTTGCACTTAATTGTATATTTTCACAGGCTTCTCAAATGTGTGGCGGTTCTACAATAATAAGAAACAAACATTATGATTATTTAAGTTACGTCAATCATTATCCCCTTTTCTGAACAGTAGGCTCAATGGGAAAAGGCTTAAACAAGTAGTACTTACAGTTAAGTTCACAACAAATTTGAAGATCTACAAGCTAAAAGTAGAGCCTGAAATTTAAACCCACTGAACTCACCTGGTTTGCAGCATAAGACCTTTTAGGTGTAGTGTCAGAATGCTCTAATCCAAGGTATTGCTCCCAAGCACCATAAACATCCCTTCTCTGGATGCAAATAAATATAGTTCGGCAATCTTAATATAGGTTGAAGAAAAAAAATGAATAAAGCAGCAAATGTAATTGAAAAGCCAAAGACTGGCAACTAAATATGACCTGGAAGCGGCTGCACACAATGTCAGAATCCTCAAGGTACTCTGGACGTCCCAGTGACAGAAAAGCAAACTTCCACTGAACATAAAAAGTAAAGATCATATAAAGATTGTAAGATCTTTAGCAACTAAACTACAAGCAAACCGTCGGACAGCAGCAACTTATGGTGAAGTGATGCTCGCTTGACTATGAAAAAGCATCTGTGGTGTCAATCTGAATCAAAAATTACCTTGGAGAACTCTTCATCAGGTACCTGCAATTTCTTTTGAATTCGCACCTTAACATCTGCTAGAGTTTCACCTTCATGAATGACCAAAAAGAAAGGTTCCCCGAAGTTCTGGACTTGCTATATGAGAAACAATTAGAAACATTATATGTTTAATATGTATCTATATCAAAGATCAGTACCATCATAAATATGTCCAAAGAGAATTGTTTAGCAATATATGACAAATAACAAAATTTATGAAAATGTTTAAGTACCACTTGATTCTGTGCATTCTCCTTCGTGAAATGATAAACATGAATCAAACGGCTATTTGGACCAAGGTTCTTCTCTTCTTCTGGAATCTGTAGTAGAAAATAACCCATATGCAAGTCACAAACATAGGAATTTAGAGCAACACTGATACCTTACAGAAAATTCTATCAGAAAGAAACAAGATAGAAATAGACTTGTAATGCCATGACAACATCGGAATTACAAAATCAAATATCGAAAAGTTCAGTTCAATTGAGAACTGGTGCAAAGATCTTGAAGATATAATGAGATTTTTAACCTTCAGAGAACCATGTAAAAAAAGAGACTAGGGGTGTCTTTGAGAGGGGTTTCCTACAGCCTTAAAGCACTTCTCGAATGTAGCAATACCAAACTAAGTGCAGAAACCTCTGTATTAGCTTTTACAGAAAGTTGAATAGGAAGTTAATCAATCTTTTATATATATAAAAGGAAAAAACGGTGTTTTCACGAATTTCAACCCCCTACTGTTCTCTCTCACAATCAAGGTATCTAAAATCAACAATATTTTACCTTTATTTTTACTATTATTTGTAATTTTAAATTATAATTAACCGTTTCTTACGAGAAAAGAGATGTTTAATTTAAATATATTGCAAATAGTAATTCCATTGTGTTTATTTGTTAAATGAACAAAATTTAACACACACACAGAGAGAGAGAGGGAGTTAATTGTTTACCAATAAATGTGCAATTTATATAATAGCACTTTCACGCCAAAAAATTAATATGGATAACATTTTCTGACAACCAAAATGCACAACCTCGTGTTAATAAAAATAAATATGCCCTTCTTTTCTTTGTTTCTTTTTTTTTTTTTGATAAAGCACTATTACTAAGAGTACTATTGACAAAGTTATGCTCAAAACAGGTGCACCAAACGGACTCCTCTTATAACCATTCCAAGGAAAGAGACACCTATAGATGCATGCATGTATTTGATTGTGTATTACACAAGCATATATCAGTAATGCATGTAATATTATAATGATAAAAATCAAATATTAAGTATTGAATTCTATCAGACAGCAAAAAACAAAATTTCAAAGTTAATGTATAACGAGGATCAACAGACAACTATGCAAGTGCATGAAACGCTAAGGAAGAGAAGGAAATTTATTTAGGGTAACCTCCTCAGCACGCAATGTCCAGTATTGATCATTTATATTCTCAATCTTCTCATTGAGCGGAAAGATCTGCAGAATCAGAAACAGCAGAACATGGATGACACCCGTCATACAGGAAAAGAGAAGGGAAAAAAAAAATGACCAGCTCAAAACAGGACGCCTTACAATGCAAGCGCAATAATTTTGAGCTGGACAAATTTAAGCCAGAATATCAGGATACAAACACATACAACTCAGAAGGGTTACGAGTGGGATATTTACCTTATAAATCTTGTGATAGAAAACTTCGAGCAACCGAAGTTCCGCATTTGGATGAGACAACTCTACCTGTAGAAGATGTGAGAAATTTCAAACTTACGCCGGTTTAATCTTTATTATACTTCATTCCACAAAATAAGGCAGTAAAATATAATCTCTACATTGTGTGTATGATTTTGATTTTTAGAGAACTGACTTTGTGAAAATTGGTTTTTTGGGTGGAATTTGTGGTTGAAAATTAATGAAAAGTTACAGATTTACGTGCAATATTATTTTAATGGGCGGATCTGTGGTTGAAAATGAGCTTTAAGTGACTGCTGTGAAGTTTTACAAATAATGGAAGACGTTGTGCAAGGTGACTTGCTCCCCTGAAAACAATACACGTTGCGCACACGGGGTGCGGGACAGCATGGAGGAGGGCACTTGCTCACCCGAAAACAATACACGTTTCACTTTTTGAAAATAAAATTGACAATATAATCTGTAAGAACAAACCTTTGTTTTTATCTCATTAAGCACATCCCCAACTGTGCTTTGTTTTGGAGATCTAATATTTAGTACAACAGCCTGAAAAGAAAAGAGAGGACAGAGGAAAAAAAAGATTTGTTATATGTCATATGATATTATACAAAATTAACGGTATAATATTTAGCTTTCCTAACCTCATCCTTTGTGGCATGATGAAAGGCAACTTTCAGAGTCTTCAGACATTGCAATTCTGGCAGAGGAATGTCCAGGACTTCATAATAGAGAATATCAGAGATCTATCCAAAGAAAAAGTATTATAAATCCATCAGTCATAAAACCCCAAGAAACATGGTACAAGACTTCACTAGGAAGCCACCTGATTGTAGTGGACAAGCATGTCTAATAGGCGTTCAACTGATCTATATTTGATTGGATTGGGCTTTGGTTGCTGAGAATAGCAATTGTGAGGAGTAAGCCGAATTTTAGATGGATCATCCAGCCCGAGGTGCTGAGCTACCCTTTCCACAACATCATCATAAGTGTGATTCTTTGCTCTGGAGATTCATGTGAAAAGTAATTAGAGAAATCAACCATGATCTAAAAAATTTACAACCAAAGATGAATGAGAATCTTGTTAGTAAATAGTCTTCAATAATCCAGAAAACTGAAAGCAGAAAATACTCACAACTCTAGGCAGAATTCATCTTCCTTGGGTCTATCCAAAGCACGAAAATGGACAACCTGAATAAATTAAATCCAAACCAGAAAAGGAGTGGTTAGAGAATGGAAAAGACCCAAATGGATTGATTTTCTAGAAATGTAGAACATCAGAGTGAAGGAACACCCCACAACTGCACACGCGTGAGGAAAAAAGGAATAACGGGAACAAGGTGGACAGTCTAAATAAATCAAATTCAATCCCCCACCCCCACCAAAAAATAAAAAAAAAAAAGAGGAGAGAGGAGATTGCCGGTTAGAGAATGCAAGGCTCATATTGACATTCTAGGATACTAGAAATGTAGAAAGCACATTACAACAAAAAAGGGGGGGTGGAGATATCATGAGTTACGACTTACGAGTAGCTACCCTATCAAGTACAACCCGCCCAAAAATAAAAAGATAAGAGAACTTGGATTAGAAGATAGAAGCAAGTGATGAGATACAAGATATTAAACAAATTTTCTCCTCCTGGCTTCTGAGAATTTTATGAGATACGGCTATACTGAGTTGAGATGACTAGCAAGAAATCTTTGATCGCTGACCAAATTTGCAGATAAATTTGTGTATTTCCACACACTGTGTTTGGCTTAAATCACGTCAATAGGACTACATGTCTTATCAGTTTATAAAGCAACAATTTCTAAATCTTAGAACTCGATCTACTTATTCGGTTCAAATTTAAATAATTTCACAGGAAGGCAAGCCCATCCAATAGACCTCCACCCGAGCCACCTCCTCCAAAGTCGGACGATAAAAAAGAATAGACTCCTCAACAAGCGTTCATTATATTTCTGCAGGAAGTTTGAATTATCAAACTCAGCGCATACTTAACTCTATAGCCTAAGCCTATCACATGTGCATCGTGTCCCTAGACAACAATGCCAATTGAAAAACCTGGTAAGTTAGAATACCATTGCATTCACCATGGATATGAAGGTAAGCATGTGCCACTAATTTGCATTCCCTTCATTTGCATATTTCAATGACAATGGTATTTTATTGCAATTATTACAGAGACCACATTCTGTTCCAGAATGATTATTTTATGCCTCTATACAACTGTTCAAGATTCATATGGATGAGGTCAAAAGTTCGAAACAAATTGGGTTACTTATCACAAAGGAAAAACAAATTTTGAAAGCATATTACAAAGGCACAAAACTAACCTGGCGATTTTTCACATATTCCAAAAAGGAAGGAACATCAGGATATCGAATTTTCCCTTGATTTTCTGGGAGAGGCTTTTTCTGGAAACAAATGATATCCCCATCTTCAATCTGGTAGATGAAAGAGAGAAATGAGAGAAAAATACATGAGTAAAGAAACAAAACTAAATACATCCAGATAAAACTGTAACAAGATGACCAAGGGGACTGGTCCTAGCGGTAAAGGCACCGTCATACTGGTATAGTTGATCTAGGCTAGAGTCACCATCCCACCCATTCGATCCCCACCTTGTACTATATGCTTTTGTGTGCGTGTGCGTGTGTGACACCACAAATACCTGACTAAATCTAAATGAAGCTCTTCTGTCAAGTCGTTCACACATGACGGTAGGCTCAAACTTTATCTCCTGCAGAAATGACAAACAACGTAATGAAATGATTCAACGTAGTTATTAAAAATATGTATCGCCTACATAATGTAATAATCACACTAACCTCAAAGAGTTCAATCTCTTCATCAGGTGCAAATCCAGCCAATTCATTTAGTTTCGTCAGGATCTCCATTGGCTTGCCAGAGCTTTTAACGAAAAGCCTACCAACATATCTGTGGAAAAACAATGAATCACATAGTTAAACCATGGGAAAAAGAAGTATGAAACAAACACCATATTTTCAAAAGTCATTACCTAAGCTCTTCTTTCTCAGGATCATAAAGCTTAAAGAACAAAAGTAAATCTTCTTTACTCTTGTCAGGTGGAGGTACAGGTAGTGAATCCTATGCAATTCATCATAGTTATCATAAGCACAGTAAAAATAAGAAAAAAATAGTTTTTTCAACATTGACATCCGAGTAGCATAGAAAGATACCAGGCCACATTCTACTTCCAAAAACAACTTCAGCTCTGCATTGTGAGCTTTATTGGACACTTCTCTCAATGCTCCAACCTGCAGGATATAATTGTCAAAGGGGTTACAAATTTCTTTTGAAACTAATGGATAGACCCATCAAGTAACGGTCACAATCTTGAAAGTAGGTAGAAAAGAAACATCAAAACATGTATACAATACAAAAATGGACAAGCATACGAGAAAGACAATTTTGGTTAAATATATAGAATTCATGCTTTCGAAAATACTTAACTACAGTTGAAACGCACAGAAAATTTCACAGCACATGTAGGGCTTGTTCTTTGTAGGTAGAAAAGTGATTTTTTTATTTTTTATTTTTTTTGGAAATTGACTCTTTTGGGAGTGTGTGTGGTGGAGAAGTACAGAAGATTAAATGGAAATGAGAAAAGTAACTTTTTATAAAGAATGACAAAAATTTGACTTGTTGACCAGTTTTTTAGTAATGACAAAAATTTGACTTGTTGACCAGTTTTTTAGTGAATTAAAAGCTACAGAGAACATGCTAATAGTTTCATGCAAGCTTCAGCTATGAATTGAAGCTTTGAATTCTTTTAATGCTCTTAAAAGGCTTATGGAAGTACTCAAAGTGAGATGATTGCAAGATATCAATAGATGTGATTACCACAATTTCCTTCTCTTTTTTTCCTCATGTTCATTTGGCTTCGATTTTAGTTCTTCTTTCTTTCTTTTTTTTTTTTTTTTTTTGGGGGGGGGGG
>CAVNYN010219547.1:0-53594 GCA_963692815.1 Nyctanthes arbor-tristis
AAAAAAAAAAAAAAAAAAAAAAAAAAAAAACCGTAACTCTATCATTAAATATTAATATAAAAAACCGTAACACTATCATTAAATATTAATATTTCCTAAAGCCTACCTAAACTTGAGGCTTGTACTTACGTCTCAAATCTTAGCTTGACTGTGTTTCATGTTGTATCCCATCACCACTCCTAGACAATAAGGTGTAATATTAATATAAATATCTCAGTTTATTTTTGAGGATTAAGAAATATACTTTTAAAGTGATACAATTTGATAATTTAAGCAAAAAAATTTTGATTTCAAATTTTACCACTACCTACTAGTAATATATATAAAATTGTGCATATATCAAATTAAGAAAAATGAACGTTAATTTTCTTATACAAGGAAATCCTCAAATCCGATGTGATTATTGCTATTGTTGTCATTTTGTTGATGCGTCAAGAGCGAATATAAGTAATTAAATGCAAAACGTGGGTCAAATTTTATAGAACAACACTATATAAACAGCCACCAATGTTTGTGGATTAGATTTGCAAAACATGAGGTTGGCAGTATTCTTGTTTCTTGCAACCATTGTGGCAACACGCAGTGCAGATTGCCATCTTCTCCGGCTGCATTCCGGTGCTGCCGGCCACCAGCTTGATGGCCTCAACTGCCTTAGCTGGCGTTTTGCAGTTGAAACTAACAACATTCGTGATTTTGGCCAAGTGCCCAAGACTTGTCTAAACTATATAGCTAGCTACATCCTAGGCAAGCAATACCGCTACGACTGTGAAATGGTAGTCGATACGGCAATCGACTACGCGAAGAGCCTCAACCTTGGTGGTGACGGCAAGGACATTTGGATCCTTGACATTGACGAAACTACGCTCTCCAATATGCCATACTACATTAATCCTGATGTGATGTTTGGGTAAATATTACTCTCTTTGTTTGTAAAGATAATCATTTTCATTTTTCATTCATCTCATATCACAGTCCAATTTCCCTAATAAATGTCTTAGTTTTCTTTTATTCCCCTATTTAATATGCATTATTATTGTTATTAATAATAATAATATATAAGGAAAATTTTTCTCAAATATTATATTACTTTTCCAACCATGTTTATCGAACCTTCTTATATATTGTAGAATAAGAAGGGACAATTTTCACATATAATTCGTTGAGAGACAAGGATTTTTAAATAGAATGATCGGTAAGGTATTGACACCAATCCTAAGAGTAATGATTATAATCAACATAAAATAAAACAAACAAACAGTTACGTATATGTCTGATTTAGTAATGATTATAATCAATATAAAATAAAATAAACAGAGAGTTATGTATATGTGTGACTTAATTGACATGTCTTGTCAGGTATATATGTTGATTGTTTTCTATATATTTGATATCAGGACAAAACCGTACAACAGCACATTGTTTAACGAGTGGATCGCGGAGGCAAGTGCTCCAGCAGTCTCGGGATCGCTTCGTCTATACAATACATTGTCGGATCTTGGGTTCAAGATTGTATTCCTAACGGGAAGTAAAGAAAAAGTTAGACAAGCCAGGATAACCAATTTAAAGAAAGTTGGTTTTCACACCTGGGAAAAACTCATTCTCATGTAAACTCTTTTAATTTTATCTCAGCGTCATGTTTATTTTAATTATAAAAAAATTGTTGTAAAATATGTTTATGTCCAAAGCAAGATAATTATTAGAAGTGCGTAACGGGTACTATTTGGTGTGTGTATAGGGGAGAATCGGACAAGGGCACGACACAGGAGTTCAAATCTAAAAAGAGGACAGAGCTTGTGAAAGCAGGATACAGAATTTTGGGTAATTCCGGCGACCAATGGAGTGATCTTACCGGGCCAAATGCCGGCAAACGAACTTTCAAAGTTCCTGACCCGTTGTATTACGTTGATTAAGCATCAGCACAATTCTGGCAAAGTTCTTTAAGGTTGTCTTCCTTTTATTTAAACAATAATTCTATTTGAATAAGAGAAAAGATAAAGAGGTAGAAAATAATTAACATGTGGCCTATGCGTTTGTCATTAATTTAAAATTAATGTGATGTATTAAAATATAAAACCTTGCCACGTGTTAGTTTTATTTTAACTTTTTATTTATTCTTTTGTTCAAATAACGTAACCCTTACCAAGATTTTATTGCTATCAAGTCTCGTCCAATACTTCAGGCAATGTTGTTTAAAGTTTTTCTTCTTTTATTAAATCGTACCACTACCAGTATTGTACACCAGTAATAATATAATAATGAGAACTGATTAAACTTATTGCTATTATTATTAATAATATTTGTAAGATCTTGACATATTTGGGTTCCAGAATTTTGAAATTAACGTCTACATATATAACCGTGGTTTTTTTTATGGAATCCGTTATGATGTCCAATGAATTATGTGGCAGACTCTCATTAAATACACTAGAAGATGGGTTCCTCAATGTATTCAATGAGAACCTGTCACATAATCAATTAGACACCATGTATCCATAGAATGCGGGTATGTAACCGGGTCACATCTCTTGGTGTAAAAGTGATGTGAGTTTTTGAGAGAAAAATTAGTGAATCCAGCGTATTGAAAGTTTTCTTATAACTCTTTGAGGGTATGTTCAGAGAATAAAAAATTAAGTGTGGTAAGGTTAAGAATATTTTTCTTGTAGTACTGGTTGGTGAGCAAAATGTTATATAGTTATAGCGAATTTAATCATATAGTGAAAACTTTTGACAATCCGTTTAAAATTGTCTCGTGCGTTGTATTTTTCTTTGTCCCGCTTTAAACAACGATGGTATAGGTGGGCGGGCTACTGGCCTAGATTCCTAGCAAAAGTCCCTGCTACGTGAAATCTAGCATCAGTACAAGTGTATATTGGCATAAAACATTTATTGAAAAAAAGTTGAAATAAAATACTTATTGCATGGTCCTTTAAGATTAGTCCTTTCCTCTTTGGTGGGGGTAGGCATGCCCTAACCAACGCTTGCCTTGATAATGTTTTAAAAAGTATAATGTATGAAAAAAGTTCAAAGTGAAGTCTTGAGCTCTAGAGCTTAGGCGCACCAATACGTAATAAAGCATGATGAATGCGTAACAAAGTATAAGGTGGGACAAAGTTTTGAGTTTAAGTTTTAAGTATAAGTGTCACCTAAATGGGATTACGAATTTTTTTAGAACACATGATACAAGCATTCAACCTTTTATTTATTTAAAAATTGTGATACAACGTTGATGTAATGTAAATAAAGTATCCTATTTTATGTCATACATGAATTTACATATGAGTTTTTTAAACTCAGTTTGGAGTTGTGTTCAAGTGAGCAAAATTGGTGAAGCGTAAAGGGGGGCAGATCCCTTAGTTAATTGGCTGACCACGACAAAAAGTGGAATGCTCGATGAGAGACACACACATGTCTCTATATCAAAATTGCAATTTCGACATATTAACATTTTGTCTATGTTCTACTATGGATTTTTGCATTTGTTCATTACTTCAGCCTACCGGAAATCTCTTTAACACCTATTTATTGTGATTTGGACATATCATAATTTTATTTTGGTTTGAGAAACTTGAATATTTATTAACAAAAATGATATAGAACCTGATTACGATTTAATTATTTTATTAGAATTTTAATTTCTCTAATTTTTCTTATTTCGTAGGTTTTTTTTGGGGGGGTGGGGGGGGACAAAATTATATAGATTAAATATATTCTCGCAAGAAACTATTAGAGCATCCTTAATGTAAGTATGTAGTCTTGAGATGAAGTGGATAAGTGATATAGACATATAAAATGTATAAATTTCAATTTTCTCTTACTACTTTCTCTTCCTTTTTACCTTTTTCTCACTTTATTTTAGGTTTTTCTCCACAATATGTTATAGAAAGTGTCAAGGACATCGTTAAGAAAAAAAAAGGAACATAAAGAAATAAAAATGTAAGAAAGAAAAGAAAGAAGATAGAGGAAATTGAGATTTATGCATTTTATGTATCTATATTTCTCATTCAGGTCACTTCATGACTACACATTTGCATCGCATTAGAGATGCTCCAAACTCCAAAGTGTTTCTCTTACAGCATATTCCTAGCTTCCTGTATATATATAATCCTCCTGTATATAATAATGAATAAAAAAGCAACTTGTTGATTATTATCAATAAAAATATCTTGAGTTCTTACTCGTGTTCTTTATGGATTTTAAAATTTTCTTATTTTCAAGAATTTTGCTGATATTTTTTTACGAGTCCGGATCTGCTGTCCCCAAACCCTGTCTCGCTTGCTATCCGTCCAATAAAAGTCTTACACGTGTTTATTTAATTTACAAGTCAGCATTTTCTTAGTTAATCAAATATTAATTAATTAATTAATTAAACACGTGTAAGGATTTAATTGGGGAGACAGCGAGCGAGACGGGATTTGAGGACAGCAGATCTGGATCCTTTTTTTACTTTTGTCCTAAACTAGACAGCTGATTCCATATATAACCAATCTAGTGATGTGTATTCTAATAAAAAAACACATGGCCCTACCACGGGTTAGCACCCATGCTCTATACATAATGAGAGAAGTTTTTAAAACATTGCCATGTAACCGAGCCAAAAGATAGGAGAACATGTGTTATAGGACACATACAATTGTAAGTAAAATAATTTTTGAAATTTCCATAATAAAATGAAACTTTTTAAGACCACAAAAAAAGGTTATCTAGACGAGAAATAAATCAAGTTTCAGATAAAGATGGTCCCAATATTATAGATATGACATTGTGCGAGTCATTCTCATATTTTTATTTTAATCCTTTTATAGAGTTTATTGGATATCATTTATAGTATTTAATTGATTATGTGACAAGTCTCTATTGGACATATTAAGAAATAGGTTGCTAATGTATCTAACAGAGGTCTGCCACTTTATCTATAGTATTCAATAAACCCTATAAAATACATATATTTCTATGCCATGATTTTTTCTTTTTAATCAATCAATGAAGGATAGTACAATTATTCTTTCTTCCCCCCCGCCCCCCTCAGTACAATCATTCAAATTACTATTGAAGTTGCTGGCCCATTGTTATTAAATGGGCTAGTATGCGCTAAATTTGATTAAACACTAGATATCTTGTGTTATTATAATTAAAATTTTAATATTGCCCTACTCAGTGGAGGAGTTAGAAAGAAAACCTAGTAAAGGCTAATGGTAATGTGAGAACCTTTTTAAATAATGATATGTAATTTATTTTATTTTTTTCACAGAATGAAACTTATAAAAATAGAAGAATAATGATATTTTTTTACATGTGAAAATATTTATGTCACGCACATAAATATGAAATATCATACAATAACCTCAAACAAAGATAACTTTGAATGTTGTTATAATTTGAATCCTAATACAAAACAAAATTTTAATTTATTTATTTAATTATTTAAACCCATTAGAACTTTACATAAGGGAATATATTGGACACATTTAAATTTTCATGTTGTAAGATTGAATTCAAGTTAGAGGATTGAATTTTATGTAAAACAAAAAACTGTGTAATGAATACTTGTCTTTAACTAACAATAAAGCAAACAAACTAATTATTTTGGTCTCAAATTTTTTCTTAGATTTCCTTCTTTGCAATATACTATATTTATAAAAGAGAGTTAAAAGGAAAAAAAAATAATATTCAAATCTCACGTGTACACCAAAAACATAAAAAAAATAATAAAAGAATTCAAGGGGCAAGGGCCAATGGGTCCAGAGACCCCATAGCCCCCCAAGTGGCTCCGCCACTGGCCGTACCACAGGTTAGCATCGAAGCTCTATATATAATGGGAGGAGGTTTTAAACATTGCCATGTAACTAAGTTAAAAGATAGGAGAACATGTGTTATAGGTCACACACACTTGTTAGTATAATAAATTTTGAAATCTTATCTTATATATATTAAAGTAGGATAATAGTCATATATAAATTTTCCCGTTAAAACTACTATCTTATATATATATATATATGCCCGTTTTTTATTTATTTTATTATAATAATAATATATACATAGATATGTAATATAGACACATTTCCAACTAATTAATTTTTAAATTAATCTCTAATATCTTGTATGTATATTTTTATTTTATACACATATAAAATATACGTCATTATAATATATTATAATACATGTGTATATATATATAAAGTAAAAGTAATACATTGGGTTTGGATTTTCGAGTCGAGATATTTTTCAAAAACAATAAATAAAAGAATAAATACTCCCACTTATATATGATTTTATTTTATATGCTTTTAATCTTATACACATTCTCATATTAATATATATTATATATACGCATATAAGTTTAGAGATTGCAAGTTAACCTCTAATTTTATATTTTTTTCATACATATATATATACATATTCCTAATTAAGCTCCAAATTAATATCTAATCTTATACTATTTGTTATCAATTTGTGTTTAGTATATCTATTATACTAGTTGTTATGCTATCTTTAAAGATTTTATATTTCTTTAAAATATAAAAGTTTCATGTCTTGCCCCTTGCACTGCTAGAAATGACAGCAATTTTCTTTTTTATTTTAATTTATATATATTGTTTTAAAACTTTTATTTTTTAATTTAAAAATATAAGGGATAAAATAGTAATTTGACTAGTTACTTCATAGAAAAATTAACAGAAACTGTCAAGAGAGACCTACCGTGTGAGTTATTGAAAGGTTGGGGGACCCAACGAGTAGAAAAAATGTTAGAAACCCAGCAATGCTAAATGCAGCAGTTAGGGATGAAATAAGAAATTAACCCTAATAAAAATAAAGAAGTAAAATTAAATTCATTTCAAAACTTTTATTTTTAATTCAATTCAATATGATAAATTGTATGTGACAAAACAAATGGTTACAATAATAATAATATTTGATGGTGATAATTTAGAATTAAAAAAGTATTCTTTTAATTATTTTTAAAGTGAAAGTGACTAAAACTTAATGTTATGAGTAAATCATATAGAATTTATTATTTATCATAATATTGCTTCTATTGGGTCTTTTGTAATAAGAAAGTGTATACTTTAGATTTTTTAGAATGTATTTAGTGAATAGTGATTTCTTTGAAAAATATAAAACGCTATATGACAATGTGCAAAAATAATTTTTTTCCAAGAATGTGTAGTAGAGAATGAATTGGTTAAAGAATTCATACTGATAAATGAATATCATCTACACTCTAAATGTGTTATTAGAGTTTTTATAATGATGCTTATTGAACAAAGATGTGGGTGTAGGATAATTTTAGAGTTATATAAATTTTGTATATTCTTTTTTCCATGGTTTCTTAGTTTTTATAGTCAACATGAAATTAAATTTATATTAAAAAATTCCTCATTACTTCTGATTTTTATTAGTTAACAGTATTGTTCTATGAATAACAATTTAATTAGCTTTGTGCCAAGTAAAGAATTATACGCAATAAAATTGTAAGTATTAGTTACATGTGTATATGAGTAAGTAATACGTAATAAATTTATAATTATTTGATTTTTTAAATTATCACACTTTTTTTCTTAATTATTCTATTCCATGCAATACACGGATATACAACTAGTTTTCATAATATAATGAAAATTCTTTTTTTTTTTTTTTGAAACGATATAATGAAACTTTTTAAGACCACAAAAAAGTTATCTAGACGAGAAATAAATCACGTTTCGGATAAAGATGGGTCTCAATTTTGTAGACATGACATTGTGCAGTCATTCTCATATTTATATGCTACGATTTTTTTTTCTTGATCAGTCAATGAATGATAGTACAATTATTCTATTTTCCCCCCAGTCAGTACAATCGTTCAAATAACTATACCCTATCATATTGAACCTGAACCTAGTTATTGAAATTGAAATAATTTTAAAGCACCAAGGATATAATGGTCCAGAAAAGAACAAGATTTGGTAATTGAAAAGTACTATACTCTTTTATATTGGCGAAATAAATAAACGATATATAGATTTATGAGTCCCAATTTATCATTAAACTAAAGCTCTTAAACTCAAGGAATAATTGATTGGCAAAATAAGACACACGTCTAAGATACTAATATTATAATAATATAGATTATTATTGAGTTATGTTGCACTAACATAATGTAAAATATAATGAAAGACATAGGATGAGAGGGACATATAAATGTGTGTATGTCTACATATATGCAGAATACACATTGGTTTATTTAAGTAGCAGCAGATTTAGGGTGGGGGCCGTCGCCCCCACGTTAACCCCAGAAAGTTCGTTTTCTATCAGGAGATTTTTAAATATATAAATTTGTACTCACAATAAAACATAATAAAAATCATTTGAAAGCTAAAAAAGCAGGCTACATTTGGCACATTGGTAGAAGTTTAAAATGCATCCTAACTTTAAAAGGCAATGAGTTCAATTATTAAATTTTTTATTTTTTTTAACCAATTCTCATTTCTTATATATATATTTTGGATAAAATTTTCCAAATAACCTTTTTTTTTCTAATTTTGTTTTTCTTTTTAAGAATGTCCGTTGTGTTTGTGTAATTCTATTTTTGTTTAAAGCCCATTAGACAAATTGATTTTTTTAAGGTACAATTATAATATCTCTATTTTAACATTACAAATATTCATAGATATATATCTTATTGGCACACAGTGCAAAAAGAGGATCAACTACAAACCCCTAATACTTGGGATCACATATTACAAATAAATTGTAAAAATACATACTACGAATAAATTGTAGAAAAATCCCTATGGTGAATCTTTACTAACTTTAGCATGTTAAAAATAGTAAGTGTGATATTTCTTATTTATTTTGGTGTATTCTGTGTGTTATTTCATTTCGATGTACAATAAATGTTTATATATTTTGTGATTTTTTAGAGAAAATAAGAAAATTTTGTCTTTTTCCCCCAAAAATATGGCTTTCTTTATGAACAATCGCTTGTTAATTAATTTCACATTGTATACCACTATAACACTGTAAATGTCTCTCACAAGTAAAAGATCCTAAATCCGCCCCGACTTTAACAGTGACGTGATGATGGATGGGAAAGCAATATTATACCAAATGTATACTCTGCGGTTCATTATATTTACAAATAATAATCATATGGTGCGGGATTGTAGGCTTCAGAGGACTACAAGTTATAATTTCATAGTGAAGCATGCTAGGCATGAAGCTAATGTAGTTGTACATGAGTTGGCTTATAGGGCGAGATCGTATAGTAGTTTATGTATCTCATTTGTTCCTTTAGCTAGCTTGGATGCAATCTTTATTATTGCTTGATGTAATGAATGATTCATTATCTAATGAAAATTAATTAAAATTAGTTTCATATTTTCAATAATAATATGTTCATTATATTTTACATACATACATAATAATAATTTATTTATTTTTTGTTGTTATAAAATAACTGAAATTTTTTATTAAAGGTGGTCCTAAGTTGATAGAGATGACATTGTCTTTTTCTCGTCTTGTTTTTCCACGTTTGAGGTCAGACGGAATCCCTTTCTTTTCCAGGTCTATGATCTCATTATTTGGCTAAATTGTGGAGAAATTATTATTATAGTGAAGAGAGAATAGTTTGAACTGTGACACAGTGATTAACTAATCAAATTTCGTAAAAAGTACCTGATTCGAACTACATTGACCTCTCTCTTATCTCTTCTTGTGTCAAAATAATGAAGAGAGAGAAATAATAAGCAGTTAATTAAATTTGAAATTGATATTTGAATTGTAATTAAGTAGTTATCAAATTAAAAAATATAAATTATAATTTTGGAAAATTTGGAGCAAATAATGAGCTTCAAACGAGCAAAATATCGGTGATAATACAATAATACAATAATTAAATGTTAATATTTTGAAAAGCACGCCTAGGTACTCTTATTAGACTTGAGTCTCATAACTCACAATGTATTGTATTTGGCTTTGCCACATTTGACCGCGCATTACTAAATCTAGACTTAAAGCCTAACTTTGATTTTTTTTTTTTTAATTTTAGAACACTATTATTAATTAATTAATTACTCAATAGTAACAAAGACGGTTCTTTCGAAGTTTCTCACACCCCATCCTTCGTTTTTTATTGTATGTAGGACTCAATTTTTCCCATTTTCTCATTCACGTCCCCAACTTTTTTCTTTCATTGAGTTCTCATTTTAACTTCTTTTAATTAATTAATTAATTAAGTTATCATAATCCTCCCCCATAACAGTTTTCATCCAAACATTTCTTTAATGTAAGAAATAATTAATTAACCCCTGCTGTATTTATACTTGTGAAACATAATTATCCTTATTCTATTGTTACCATTATTGGGGCAGTTCCACCCAGCACCATTTTTAATTTAATTGTAAAAAAAGTGACTTCTTAAATTATTTTTACACCATAGTACAATAATAATATGGCTAAAATATTTAATTGCTATACCATACCATACCATAACATGATAATAACATAAGTAGTAATTAGATTTCTTCTTAAAATTGTTTCTGTATTTTCCTTAGAAACTCATGTATTTACTTTTGCAGTGTCCATTTTAATTATTTTTCACTCTCTTTGTTCATTTCCCTGATTTACAACCGTTTATTGTGATTTGGGCATAACAATATCTCACTCTATCTCAGACAAAGGATGATTGTGTGCGTTCATTACTAATCTTACCTATTTATATTACGAATCTTACCTATTTATATTCTCTCAATGCTATTTTTTGTGATTTGAATATATCAATTTTTCTTGTCGTTTTAGAACCATGAATATCTGAGCCGGTTGTGTAACTGAGTTTTGAGAGAGAAGAGAATCTATAGGGCATAGAAATATCAAGCTACAGTTGGAATTTTATGGGCACCAACCATTTGCTCCATGAACCTCAAAATTAGACTAATAACAAAAATAAACAATTGTCCTACTATTGGTGGTTGTCTGTTATCAGGCGCTCATGGCATAAATTTATTGTCGCTGGGTTGGGACATGTAATACGTGGCATACAATAATTTTTGAAATTTCTACAGATAAAAGCTAATTTCCAGGACCAATAAAATGTTATCCAGAAATGAGGAATTAAATCACGTTCCAAAATAAGGACCGTCCCAAGGCCATGACATGACATTGACTTATCAATCCATCAACGGCACTACAATCATTTAATTTTGGGAAAATTTTAAGTTGGCAAAAGAAGATATAAAAAATATGACAAAAATAACATGTGTCATAAGTGATTGGTATTGATGTAAAAGTGATGTGATGAGTTGAAAAAAAATCGTGTCACGTGTCAATTTTATTAGAATTTTTGCATATACTTTTGTTCAAATAGCATGACTCTTAATTTTGTGTGCTATTTGAACCAAAAAAAAGGATGAAAAAATTCTAAACAATAAAAGAGTTGTGCTATTCTTTAATTTTTTTAAGTAAGGATCGAATATACTATTGAAGTTTTTAGAATATTATTATCATTATTTTTATATTGAATAATTACTATTATTTATCCTCAATGGCTAAAAAAATTTTTTTGCAGGGTTTAATTTTTTTTAAAGCTACAAAATATGATATTTGAATCCAAAAAAAAAAATGATTTCCAAATTTACAATTACCTATTAAAAATATACTCACTCCGTCACACAGAGACGCATGTATTTTTTTACATCCATCACATAAAAATAGGCCACTGTACTTTTAAAATATAGTTGAAACTTTAGTTTTCATAGATGCTCTTATTTAACATTATTAATCAAAGAGAATAATTGAAGTGAGATAATTAGGAGTAAAAGAAATGGTATATTAGGAAAATAAACATAAACTTCACTTTTCCACTAACATTAATTACACTTTTCTTTCTTTCTTTCGTTTTTTTTTTTTTTTTGGAAGAATTATATTTTTCTTGATCTGTGTAAAAATAGAGATAAATATATATTTGTGGGACGGAAGGAGTATATAAAAAAATTCTCGTGTCATTGTATTTTTAATTAATTAAGAAAAACTAGTGAATGAGGTATTAGCTTATTTCCTTAAGGGGTTAAGGTTGAGACCCTGAGACGTACGATTGCCTCTACGTGAAGTTTGTCTATATTTTATATGTAGTTTGTTATCTTCTGTAGTTTGTATTATTGATTTATTGTAGTCCTTGCATAGGGATATTATTGATTTCTGTATACTGTGTTTCAGAAGAATATTTATCTATATGCACTTGTAATAGCATGATAGATATTGTAATTGTATATAATAAAAAAAAAGAAGAAAAAGAAAAAGGAAAAAACTAACTTTGTTGACACATCAAGGGTGAGCAAGTAATTAAATGCAAAAGGGGGGCTAAACTTGGTAGTAAAACACTATTTAAAGAACCAAAGTTTGGGGTAGAGACACAACAAACACAGACACAAACATAAACACAAGCACAAGCACAAGGTGCAAAACATGGGGTTGATGGCATTTTTGCTTCTGGCAACCATAGTTGCAACCTGCAATGCAGAATCTTCAAATTGCCAACTGAACCCAATACGTGTTCTCCGTCCCGACATTAACGTCGTCAACTGCCTTAGCTGGCGCTTGGCGGTCGAAACCAACAACATTCGTGATTTTCAAATACTACCCGAACTTTGCCAAAAATATGTTGGCAACTACATGATGGGCAAGCAATACCGTTACGACTGTGACATGGTAGTACAGAGTGCAATTGAGTACGCCAATAGCCTTGAACTTGTTGGTGATGGCAAGGACATTTGGGTCTTTGACATCGACGAAACTACACTCTCTAATCTCCCATACTACTCACGCTCAGATGTCATGTTTGGGTAAATACTATAACATTATGATATCACCATATATATTCTTTGATACCATTCATAAGGAATGGAGGTCCCATTTTAGAGTGGAGTAGTTCAGTTTCTTATAAATCCATCTTTTACCCTCATATCTAACTAACAGGGATTTGATCACACTTTTTTCCTAGCAAGAATAATGTCTAGACGCCAATTCCAAGACCAAGAGGTCCAAGACTGATAATAATCAACTAATAAAAATAAAATAAAATAAGAGCTAAAATAGAGTTGTGGTGCGCAATACGTCTATCTAGTTGGATACATACCAAGCCCAAGTCTTGTATATATATTTTCATTTTCTTTTTAATATATCTGATTAAGCTGTATTTTGATTTCAGAAAATATCCATACAACAGCACACTGTTTCACGAGTGGATCAAGGAGGCAAAGGCTCCAGCTGTGCCAGGATCGCTCCGTCTTTACGAAACATTGCTGGAACTGGGGTTCAAGATCGTCTTCCTATCAGGACACAGAGAAAACGTTAGAGAGGCCAGGGAACTCAATTTAAAGAAAGAAGGCTTCCATACGTGGGAAAAGCTGATTCTCAAGTAAACACCCAAAATCTTTTCCTCTATTGGGTTTTTATTATTTTTCAATAGACAAATTAATTGCTGAGTTTTTCATCGTAAAATATGCCATTTTTCTAATGGGATGCTCTTTCGTGTTGGTACAGGGGAGAATCGGAACAAAGTGGCTCGTCATTGGAGTACAAATCTAAAAAGAGGACAGAACTTGTAAAAGCAGGATACAGAATCTTGGGTAAGTCCGGCGACCAATGGAGCGATATTCTTGGACCGCATGCCGGCAAACGAACTTTCAAGGTTCCCAACCCCATGTATTACACCAGTTAAGCTTTGCCGGAGAACGTATAATGAGTGTTGTCTTTTTTTTTTTTTTTAAATAAAACTGTATCACTATCGTCTACTACTTTTAGCGTTATTGTGTTCCTTGTATACGTCTATCAGTATCATGTGCCAGTAAAACTCGTACCACTTTTCCGTGGTGGCTCCGACCGTATGATCCTCTCCCCCTTCAGGGAAATATATTAAAAGACTATTGATATAACTTGAGTTAATTTCTCATTCGAGGCCTCCATAGTTCAAGGGGGAAAAAAGACAAGAAAAGCAAAAAAAGTTCACGGCCTCCGTGCTACGATGGTTGTTATTTTTATGTTACTTTTAATTTCTAACTTGTTTGTTGGCTTCCTGACGATATTAATGCTACTTACTGTAACCCGTAGAATTTTGCCTCGTATTTGTACATAGTTTGATTATCTCTAAACCCCCAGTGATAAATCTATGTAAACAAATATAATATTCCGATACCACATATTCAGTTTGTTTTATAATTTAAAGTTCTTTTTTCTTCACCTCCTTTAATTAGGTTTGAGTGTAAAATGTTCTATTTTCTATAGATTTTATTTTGGTTATACTCCATCTAATTTTGCAAAAAATTATAATTTTTTAATGGTCCAAAATACAAAATCCTTCTACGACCTCCCAGCATTTTGACTACAATATTCGAATAGCGCCATCAAGAATAACATAACCATTTGGTTCAAATGTCTCAAGCTTGAATAATGCATAAACAAAAACTATTCTGTATTTGTAAAGTACCAAGAGATCTTTGGACAAAAATGATATAAAACGAGCGGGCAACAATAGTCAAGTTGTTTTCGGTGACTAGTTGTATTTTTCTATAAGTATCACATTTATATCTTAAAGTTGATCTGCAAATACAGCCATAAAAACACCAAGAATCTAATGGTTGGGATAGGGCATTTTGCCAACTTTTTGAAACTACTGGCATGAGAAATTAAACATGCATAAAAAACTTCACCAATCAATCCAGCAAGATTACATGCAATATCATTCACTTTGACAACCAATATTGAGCATGATCAATTACACCTTGTGTGAATTCCTTGACATTAATCAAGTCTGTTGCTGACAAATTTTGGCCTGAAATCAAAAAGAACATCCCGTGAAACATAGATGTGTTGTTTGATTACTTGGTTATTTTTGAACATGAATCAAGGTCATGCCAAAACAAATACCATTTCTAAAGGATGAAAAGTGAAAATTAATGCTATTTCTCAAATTGCACGTCACATGTAGCTTGGTTTATTTAACTTCTCTAATGCGATAAACAAACATCATAAAATTTTCCAGCCATGTTTCTGTCTTCTAATCTCTCTTACTGTTTTTCTTTTTCCTTATAGTTTAATCATAAAGAATTATTTTGTGCACCTCCATTGCTGAGTCATTCATCTTTTGAATCCCTTTTTAAGTCTTTGAATGTTTGTTATATTTCCATTCCCAAGTCCTCCTTTAACCAGAAGAGTAAGATGTAGTAAATCATTACTCTAGGACATCAATAATCAATGTTGTACCTAGAAACAAATTGTAACATCAGAAAATAGGGAGAGCTTGATTTCCACTTGAAGAGCATTGCTACATGCACCAGCATTTAGCATGAAAAGTAATCTTGTAACCACAGAATAGTCATAGAAAATAGAGACAATAGTCTACTATATTTTGGAGGAGATGAGGTAAGCTCTTGTTGAATCACTAGGAGCAATATCATCAGTAAATTTCAAGTAAAATTTCCAAGTCAACTTACAAACCAGTATCTCTCATCCCCCTATTTTCTTTTCAAACTTAGTACTGAAAGAATTAGCTTAAAGACACTTTTGAGCATAGTTATGTCATCTTAACATAATGTATCTAGAAACAAATTGTAACATCACTGAATATCAAGGCCAATATAATCTTCAAATTAAAGTGGACACCCTAATTGCCCTCGTTCACTGTATTAAACTTCTGAAAATTGAAAGTTCAGAAAACAAAAAGACCCAGCCCGCTTTGCATTATGGCAGCTAAAGGAAACATTTGAAGTGGGATTAATGTTGGATTACCCCCACAAGCCATGATCACATCCAAGAATTATGCCGTGATGTCTCTACTTACATCAAATGAATAAATATCTTGAGTTGCAATAAATCCAACCTGAATCCTAAAATATATATTGTCTTCACAGTGAAGTATACATACTGTGGAAATCAGTTGATTTAGAACATATTGAGGAAGACTAGACCAGAAAAATCAGATTAACAAATTAATTAATTTTTCCTTAAGGAAACTTGTGCCATAAATTCTGAAATTACCCCAGCATTTGAGCTCTAAAGACATCTCAAAACAAAAGGATACTTTTCAATTGTCATAGTCCAAGCATATAAAGAAAAAGTATGTTGATTGACGTATTTTGTGAAACAACTCAATGTAATTTGAGTTCGTTCATGTCGAAATTTTTCTCTTCTTAGTCAATCCATGATTATACTCAAATTTGGCAACCCAGTGAACTCAATATTCTTCATTAGCCATTGCATATGGCATGTCATCTCCTCAAGCCGTGTCCAATCCTATACATCGCTGAATAAATACACTACTCTTACTTCTACTTATGATCCTGTACCTTGTGACGACTCACTTAGTCCATTATTTTAATTGATACAAATACAGGATCCAATTCAAGCCAAAGCTCCATTTTAGCTAAGCAAGAATGTAACCTATGATTCCACGTTTAAACAATAGCACTGAATCCTTAATTTTACAACAAGGAGAAATTTCAAAATAGAGAATTTGACAAAATTATTAAGAAATCAGCGTGCCGAATTCGAAGCCTGAACTCACCTAAGCCAATATTCGAATCAATGAGATATAAAATTTCGATATTAAATGAATAAGAAATCAGTGAATTGAAATCCTAGCCTCCATCAAAGGGGTCAATCATAGGCTCGCCAGATTGTTTTCCAACATCAGAAAGTATCAAAAAATTAAACATCAGAAAATAAATTCTAGTGAAATTCAAAACTTACACAACTTGAAAGAACGGTTCCAAAGTTGAAGCTTCAATCCTGAGTGAGTTCAGTATACACTTTGAACTGAAGGCGACGTCCTCTAATGCGGTTAGCTGCTCGGTGCTTGATCCCGGACGGATTTGCCGGAATGAGTTTCTTGATCAGAACGAAGAAGAAGGAGGAGAATGATGGAATCGGTGCTGCTCGCAGCCTAGTATGCCCCAATCGATGCATTTGATAAGAGTGTTGTAGAGAAGAGCAAAGGTGAAGGCAAAGAAGTGAAGAGGGACAGGCTGACCGACAACACATGCATTTTTATGCCAGGATAGAGAAAACCTCCTACGGTCGGTAATTATCAGAAATTATTAGACTTCTTGCTATGAATATTATTTTTAGGGTGTCTCTAATTTTTCAATTTTGTATTAATTTTATCTTTATTTTCTTTTAGACCTATTAAGTTCTCAACTTTTTATTTATTATTGTATTAGATTTCTAACGTCATTTTTCGTCCTCAACCTTTTAATTTTCACCATTAATCCCTTTCAAAATGACTATTATACCCTTGATTCTTTATTTTCACTATAAGTCTCCAACCTTTTAACTTTTATACAATTTTATCCGCATAATTTTTTAGGCACATAGGAACTCCAACATTTCATTTTTTTATTGTGTTATATCCCCATTAACACTTTAAATACCTAACATTTTAATTTTTATTGTTAATATCATTAATTATTTAAATAAAAAATAAAGAATAAAATAAAATAAGAAGTTCATCCACTTTAACTCACTCTAACACAACTCAATAATAACAGTTAAAAATAATGATAACAAAAAAATTCAATGTATAACGGTCTCGATATATATCAAATTCGCATGGAAAAAGTCATCGATTTAAGTATCAGCGTGACAAATTGGATCTGATTTCTTAATCTATCACAAATCACGTCGCAGATACGGATTGGGTAGATCAGCTCCAAAAAATTTAGTTTTTGATTTATAAAAATAAACGTAGCTATAATACTTTATTCTAATTTCATTTTTTGTCTCTCTTTGTGATGTTCACCCTAATTTGCTTCTGTTTTGTTATCCGTCTCAACCCGATCTGATCCACCAATCGTAGATCCACAAAAAATTAAAATTAGCGCATTAAGGTTGGATTTCAGTTTTGTAAATTGAAAATGATTTTTTTATCCATCTTGATCCATATATGCTAAGTAATATGTGGTGAATCAAAAATCATGATATCATCTGTTACACTGACTCTCGGATTGGAAATTTTTTTACGCATATTAGGTATCCATCAAGTTTGATGTATATCGAGTTTTTTTGTTATCACTACATGCTAAGATTAGTAGAGTTTTTATTTTATATTATTTTTTATTTTTTAAATAATTAAGGTATAATTTTAATTGTAATAGGAATTAAAATTAGTAATTGAAATGTTGATGACGGAAGGTATTATTAAAGACATAACACGACAACAAATGAAAGGTTAGTGGTGCTATATGCTTAAAAAATAATGGGAATAAAATTGTATAATAATTTAAAAGGTTGGGGAGCTATAGTTGAAGTAAAGATTTGAGGGCATAATAGTCATATTGATAAGGATAAATAGTGAAAACTGAAAAGTTGTGAACGAAAAGTAACATTGAGGACATAATACGATAATAAATAAAAGGGTGGGGGCCTAGTAGTTTAAAAAAGAACAGAAACAAAATTAATACAAAATTGAAAGGTTTAGAACCTAGAGTAAAAATTACCCTTATTTAAGCATATTTTGCGTTTCAAATTTTGGAAATTAAAGTTTTTATAATCGGATCACCTATATTTAAAACTTTAAAATGATAAAGGTTATTCTATTCTCAAAAAAAAAAAAAAAAAACAAAAAAAGGAACTAAAGTGTAAAATTTAGCATGATATATACCAAGTAAATGCCAAGCTATTATATAGAGCGTTCTGCAACTACGTAAAAATTAAATTGGATTATTTACAACATATTGGATTGTTATATATATCACAATAATAGTCTTCAAGATAATAATAATAGTCTTCAAGATAATATTTCAAGGCTCTTTTGGAGCAGAAAATAATATTTCTTCTAAAATATTTATTATGAGATATAAATTGTAATTATTTATTAACCATAATAATAAATTAATCATATTCTTTTTCATAATAATCTTGAAAATTATTGTAAATAAATTTTTTGTAATAAATCATGTTTGTTGAGGGGGAAAAAGGACAGATATAGATCCATAATTATACAAATGCTGGATATGAATGATAGCCATAGGAACTGCACAAAATAAAATATTAACCAAGTGCATTTTGTTGGGTTGGGCATGCCTGATTAGCTTCTCTCCCCAACCTTGGGGAAAAAATTTTAGTGCTTCAGGAGCACTGGTACTTTTACCTAATTAAAAACTCACATGTGGATGTTGTAGTATAAATTAAATAATAAATTAAGATCTTAAAATCCACATACAGGGGCGGATCTAGGGGGGTCTCCCCTGGTCCTAGCTAGGCTCAAAATTTCTTGGGCCTCAAAGAATTTTTATTTTTTTTATTTATTTTGGGCTGAGGAAAATATAGTTGTTGGGCTAGGGGTATGAATCTTTGGGCTAGGGGAAAACAACTAAAGGCCCTAAGATCAATTAATCCTAATTACCAATCTAAACCCAAATTCTATTTCTGCCTTTCGCAAAAGACCAGAAGCAGAAGCGATTCAAGCGAAGCAAAGCAGCGTGAAATAAAAAAAAATCCCCAATGTTAAACCCTCAAAATAGCACACCAACACCAAGCCACCACCAACGACTGCTACAACTCCAAAAGTCCGGCGATGGCAAGGGCGGTGTAGCGGCAGGCGGTAGTGGCCTTGGTGGCTTGGCGCACCGCGCATGAACTCGAGCTCGGTAGCAGCTACGGAATGGCGGAGGGCGACGGCGACAGACAACTTGAAGCTACAGCCAGGAGTTACTTTTGAGGCTCGAACTCTCGAGGCGTGACTCTGGTAATTTTTTGTTTCTAGCTGCTAGGTCCAAGGTTGTGATTTGGGAACTAATTAACTAAACTAATGATTTGTGAATATGAATTATTGAATTAATAATTATGATTCATGAAGTTTGAATAAATTGTTGACTGTTGAATAAAGAATGAGGAGAGGAATTAGAAATTTAGAATAGTTAAGTAATTTAGTAACTTGAAGAATGAAGACTGAAGTTTGAACTTGAAGGATTTGTTGGTGAATGAGATGACTGCTTATGCTTGAGTTGTGTAGTTGTCTAGTTGAGTTGGTGAGTTGACTGCTTCACTGCTTTTGTTTGATTTTAATTTGGTGAATGTCTGCTTGACTTGAAGGCTTTATTGGTGAATGAGAATTGAGATGACTTATGTTTGAGTTGGTGAATGATCAGTGATTGCTTCACTAGCACTGCTTGTGCTTGATTTTAATTTGGGTTGGTGATTGGTGAATGACTGGCTTTGCTTGATTTTAATTTGGTGAATGACTTACTTTTCAATACTTTTCAATGCTTTCTTTTGAAAAATTAGTATCTATATAAATGGGTTTTTGATCGTTCGGTCTGGCTAGGGGTACTCCGGCTTGCTGGCTCCGCCCCTGCCCACATATGAGTTCTTGATTGATTTGAAGCACCAAGTTTTGTGCTGCTGGAGCACCGAAGGTTTTCTCCTACCTTGGTGGGTGATGGATGATTGAACAAAATAGTGGGATGATGTTGTCAGAAAATTTTTACTCGGACCAATTTAAACACAAACAAAACAAAAATGGACAATTTTAATTAAAAATTGTCTTAATTAAACTAAAAATACATAAGACTCATTATTGTTACTAGTATTTTCAGGATATCGGTTTTTAAAAAAAAAAAAAATTAGGGATATTTATTCTTTGGTTAAAATCCCTATAGGAGAATCTTTACTAACTTTAACATGTTAAAAATAGTAAGTGTGAAGTTTCTTATTTATTTATTTATTTATTATTTGTGTATTCCCTATTTTATTTCATTTCGGTGTACAATAAATGTTTATATACTTGGTGATTTTTTAGACACAATAAGAAACTGTTGGTCTTTTTTCCCCCAAATATATGGCTTTCTTTATGAAAAACTGCTTGTTAATTAATTTCACATTATTGACCACTGTAACACTATAAATGGCTCCCACAAGTAAAAAATCATAGGTCCGCCCCTGTAATTAAAAGTGACGTGATGATGGATGGGAAAGCAATATTATACCACATGCATACTTTGCGGTTCACTATATTTTACAAATAATAATCATATGGTGAGGGATTGTAAGCTGCAGAGGACTACAGGTTATAATTTCACGATGGAGCATGCTAAGCGTGAAGCTAATGCAATTGTACATGAGTTGACTCGTAAGGCGAGATTGTATAGTAGTTTATGTATCTCATTTGTTCCTTTAGCTTGGATGTAATCTTTATTAATGCTTGATGTAATGAATGATTCATTATCTAATGAGAATTAATTTCCTATTTTCAAAAATAATAATGATAACAATTATGTTCATTATATTTTACATACATACATAATAATAATTTTTTTTTTTTTTTGTTATAATATAACTGAAAATTTTGATTAAAGGTGGTCCTAAGTTGATAGAGATGACATTGCCTTTCTCGAATTGTCTTTCTCGAATTGTTTTTCTACTTTTGCGGTCAGATGGAAGCCCTTTCTTTCCCGGCTTTATGATCTCATTATTTGGTTAAATTGTGGAGAAATTCTATTATAATGAGGAGAGAGTAGTTTGAATTGTGACACAGTGATTAAGTATCAAATTTCAAGGAAGAAGTCCTCGATTGAGCTATATGTATCTCTCCTCTCCCTTATTTCTTTTGTATCAAAATAATGAAGAGAGAAATAATAAATGGTGAAAATTTAGTTAAATTTGAAATTTTGAGTTATAATTAAGTAGTTGTCAAATTAAAAGTAAAAACTATAAATTTGGAAAATTTGGAGCAAATAATGAGCTTCAAACAAGCAAATATTGAGGAAAATACAATACAATCATTTTGATTACAAGTAGTGAATTTAGTTGAAAGAAAATAGTTTCATGCCAATTGAATTACTAATAATTAAATTTTTAGAAAATAAATTGTAACACGTTTGATTGGAAGTGAAATTTCTAATAAAAAATATGAATTACCTAGAAAACAAAAAACCTACACCTCTAATATGAAAATATTTTTTATGGAAAAATATGCGAATCAAATACAACAAAAGTAAGAATTTAAGTAAAAATCTTATTTTCTATGGAAAATCTTTGACAATCAAATACATTCTAAATGTTAATGTTAGAAAAGGACGCCTAGGTACTTCCAGTAATGTTCACCCACCCACTGTAGGCGGGGTTACACCGTCCACTTCTGACGTGTCACACAAATAATTGACACACATGGCGGTCATGTGTGTGTCACGTCCGATCATGTCACCACCACATCAGAAATAGACAGTGTAACCCCAACAACAGTGGATGGGTAAACAAAATTATTGGTACTCCCCTTAGACTTGAGTTTCACAATGTATTGTTGTTGGCTTTGCCACATTTTGATAGCGTGTTACTGCATTTAGACTTAACTTCGATTTTTTCTTTTGATTTCTCACACCTCGTCTTTTGTTTTTTATTGTAAGTGGGATTCAATTTTTCCCATTTTCTCATTCAGGTCCCCAACTTTTCGTTTCATCGAGTTCTCATTTTAACTTCATTTACTTAATTATCATAATAGTTTTCATCCAAGCATTTCTTTAATGTAAGACATAATTAATTGACCCCTTCTGTATTTATACTTGTGAGACATAATTACCCTTATTCTATTGTTACTATTCTTGGGGGCAGTTCCACCCAACACCATTTTTAATTTAATTGTAAAAAAATTGACTTCTTAAATTATTTTTACACCATAATATAATAATACGGTTAATATTTAATTGCTATACCATACCACACCATAACATGATAATAACATAAGTAGTAATTAGATTTCTTTTTAAAACTATTTCTGTATTTTCCTTAGAAACTTATGTATTTACTTTTGCATTGACCATTTTAATTATTTGTCGCTCTCTTTGCTCATTTCCCTGATTTACAACTATTTATTGTGATTTGGGCATATCAATATCTCACTCTATCTCAGACCAAGGATGATTGCACGCGTTCATTACTAATCTTCCCTATGTATAATCTCTTGAAGCTATTTATTTTGATTTGAATATGTCAATTTTTCTTGTGGTTTTAGAACCATGAAGCTTTGAGCTTGTTGTGTAATTGAGTTTGGAGATAGAAGAGAATATCCAATGAGTGTAGAAATATCAAGCTACAGTTAGAATTTTACGGGCACCAACCATCCCATGGACCTCAAAATTAGACTGATAACAAAAATAAACAATTGCCCGACCATCGGTGGTTGTCAGTTATTGGGCATGCATGGCTACATCTATGTCAGCAGTTGACATCTCATGACATCAATTTACTGTGGCAAGGTTGAGACATGTAATTAATACATGACATACGATAATTTTTGATATTTCTACCGATAATATTAAGCCTGATTAAAAACTTTCCAGAAATGTTATCAAGAAACGAGGAATTAAATCACGTTCCAAAATAGGGACGGTCCTAAGTTTATGACATGACATTGACCAATCAATCCATCAACGGTAGTACAATCATTTAATTTTTTATGGAATATTATTATCATTATTGTTATCTTGACTAATTATTGTTATTATATAAAAATATATCACTTTCCTTTTAAAATATAACTTGGAATTTTAGTTTTCCTAGATGCTTTTATTTAAGGTTATTAATAAAGAAAAATTTTAGAAAGACATGAAAATAAAATATAAATGAGTAATTATTAAAAATGAGATAATTAGGAGTAAAAGAAATTGTATATTAAGAAAATACGCATAAACTTCACTTTTTTAACATTAATTACACTTTGCCTTTTCTTTTTTTTATAGAAGAATTATATTTTTCTTAATCTGTATGAAAATAAAAATAAACCTATAGTTGTGCAACGGAATGAGTCTATAAAAATTGTTCACGTGCCATCGTATTTTTAATTAATTAATAAGAAAAACTTACTTTGTTGACACATCAAGGGTAAGCAAGTAATTAAATGCAAAAGGATGGTTAAATTTGATAATAAAACACTATATAAAGCACCAAAGTTTGGGGTAGAAACACAACACAAACACAAACACAAACACAAACGCTCACACAAGCACAAGCCGCAAAACATGGGGTTGGTAGCAATTTTGTTTCTGGCAACCATAGTTGCAACCTGCAGTGCAGAATCTTCAAATTGCCAAATTAATCCAATCCGTCTTCTCCATTCCGACATTAACGTCGTCAACTGCCTTAGCTGGCGCTTGGCGGTCGAAACCAACAACATTCGTGATTTTCAAACATTACCTTCACTTTGCCAAAACTATGTTGGTGGCTACATGCAGGGCAAGCAATACCGTTACGACTGTGAGATGGTAGTAGAGAGTGAGATCGACTACGCTAAGAACCTCGAACTTGTTGGTGATGGCAGAGACATTTGGGTCTTTGACATCGATGAAACTACACTCTCTAACCTGCCATACTACTCTCGATCTGATGTCATGTTTGGGTAAATACTAAACCTTATGATATCACCATATATTCTTTGATACCACTCGTATGGAATTAAGGTTCCATCTCATAGTGGAGTAGTTCGGTTTTTTATAAATCCTTTACACTTTTTGTTTTCCTTAACAAGAATAATGTCTCGATACCACTTCCGAGACCAAGAGTAATAATAATCGACTAATAAAAATAAAAGAAAATAAGAGCTAAAACAGAGTTGTGTTGCTCAATATGTCTTATCTAGTTGGATAAATAACTGGAATTTATTTTCTTTTTCTTTATAATATATTAATCCGATCAAGTTGTATTTTGATTTCAGAAAATACCCATACAATAGCACACTGTTTCACGCGTGGATCGAGGAGGCAAATGCTCCAGCTGTGCCAGGATCGCTCCGTCTTTACGAAACATTGCTGGAACTAGGGTTCAAGATCGTCTTCTTATCAGGACACAGAGAAAACGTTAGAGGGGCAAGGGAAATCAATTTAAAGAATGTTGGCTTCCATACCTGGGAAAAGCTCATTCTCAAGTAATTAAACTCCCAAAATCTTTTCCTCTATTTGGTTTGTTATTATTTTTCAATGGACAAATTAATTGCTGAATTTTTCATCGTAAAATATGTCCTTTTTCTAATGGGATGATCTTTCGTGTTGGCACAGGGGAGAATCGGACCAACATGCCTCGGAATTGGAGTACAAATCTAAAAAGAGGTCAGAACTTGTAAGAGCAGGATACAGAATTTTGGGTAATACAGGCGACCAATGGAGCGATATTCTCGGACCACATGCCGGCCAACGAACTTTCAAGGTTCCCAACCCCATGTATTACACCAGTTAAGCTTTGCCGAGTCTCATCCACTACTCCCCGGCGAACGAATAATGAGTGTTGTCTTTTTTTTTCTAAATAAAACTGTATCACTATCGTCCACTGAGTCTTGTCAACTACTTTTGCAGATGTTGTGTTCCTTGTATATACCTCTATCGGTGTCATGCGCCAATAAAATAAAATAATCAGAAATTATCAGACTTCTTGCTATGAATAATATTTTTAAAATCTAAGCATATTTTGTATTTCAAACTTTGGGAAATTAAATTTTTTTTATAATCGGATCACCTATATTTAAAATTAAATTGGATTATTGACAACATATTGGATTGTTATATATATCACAATAATAGTCTTCCAGATAATACTTCGAGGCTCTTTTGAAGCAGATAATATTTCTTCTAAAATATTTAATATGAGATATAAATTGTAATTATTTATTAACCATAATAATAAATTAATAATATTCTTTTTCATAATAATCTTGAAAATTATTGTAAATAATTTTTCCGTAATAAGTCATGTTTCTTTTGAGGGGAAAAAAAGATAGATATGGGTCTATAATTATACAAATGCTGGATATGAACGATAGCCATCGGAACTGCACAAAATAAAATATTAACCAAGTGCATTTTGTTGGGTTAGGCGTGCCTGGTCATCGTCTCTCTCTCTCTCCCCCTTTGGTGGGTGATTCAACAAAATAGTTTTGACAATTTTAGTTAAAAATTTTGTCTTAAATAAACTAAAAATACAAAAGACTCATTATTGTTACTAATATTTTAAGGATATATTGGTTTTTCAGGGAAAAAAAAAATTAAAGATATTTATTGTTTGTTTAAAATCGACGCAGTCCCTTGTCTTTTTTGGTACATGTCCCAAATTTGGACAATACTAAAAGCAGTCATACACCACAACAAATTATCGTACAGAATCATAGATATTGAACCACATAGTCCATAGATCACACAGTACTTTACCCTCATCCACGAGCATAAGAGGGACGGGCAGTTTTCTAACACATGAGTAATTAGCTATAGTACATCTAATAAATAATGTATCAATTTCTACATATGGATACAGTTCAATAATTTTATGGTACTTCCAGAAAATAATGTTACAGAACCTTCCATTCCATATTTATCGGTATATGAAAGAACACCATGTAGATCCATGTAGTGGGCATCATTCATCCACGTGGAACGGGATGTGACGTAGGGTTCGAAAATTTACAAGATGCAGTAGTTTTATGGCACTTCTAGAAAGTGCCGTTATGGCATCTCCTTTCGCATATGGTGTATGAGTCTGCGTCATGTAGATTTAGAACTTCAATTGGAAGATTATCATTTGACAATTATTATTATTTTGGGTAAAATCAATTGCAAAATGTTCTGTGCGCCATAAAGATTATGCGGCAAATATTTTTCGCCACAAAAAATAGAATCCAACATCGCAAAGCCTCATTTTAAAGGCTTTTGAAGATTGATAAAATTGCCATCCAACAATTTAACCCCCCAACCTTCAAATAATTTTGGTACATGAGCATCAGATGGTAAAGTGCTAGACGTCTATGGTTCCAGACTCATATGGCATGTGCCACGTGAAAGAAAATATATGCGCTAGAACAAAGTTTAATTTAAAGAAATTTCATTCAATCACCTACGGGAAAAAGAAAGATTGATTGTGCTTTAAATTTTTTTCCCCACAAAAAGCCATAATCAATTGATCGATTAATCATATCAATCGAATAAATTTAGGTTGCCAGGAAAAAGAAAGGAATAACATTGATTTAGCTAACGATTTGGAGTGCAGAAAATTTGACGAAAAAATTTGAGGATCATACTGATAACGTGCTAAATAGAACTATTAATTTATGATCAACTAGTCTCACACCTCTGTGATGAGCATAAGCAACTGAGAAAATAAATTGTACATTGGGGGAGGAGAATATTATTAAAACAGAGGAAAATAACATTATCAACCAAATGAATATAAATTTGAAATTTCAATTAAGATTATTACAAATTTTAGAAAACTTTCTTAAACACAAAAATTGATGTTTAGTGAGTTGGCTTACCATCCCTATATCACTCAACATCTTCAATTTTGAAAGATAGGTTTTCCTAGATATAGTTACATATAGTTGTCTATGACTAAACACTAATTTTTTCGAAGAAAAAAAAAGTCTTACATGACCGTGAGAACATCTCTAATGATATTTCCATGGAATTTGGCAGTTAAATATATCAATTGGAAGATAATGATTATGCATTTGTTTCGGTAGAATCAATAGCTAAATTGTTTTGTGCATTATAAAAACTTTGGTATATAGTCAGAGGTGCTTAAAGGGAATGAAGTTTGGGGCTTTAAAAACGTTTGTCAAAAACTTGTGATCAATTGAAAAAGGAAGGAAAAAAAATCCAATTGAATAAACCAGAATCCGCCAACCATGTGGAGAAAAAGAAAATCTGAAGAATAAAAATTAGAAGTGTTAAACCGAGAACATGTTATAAATTAACAGTCCCTGTTTAATTTATTTTACGGTAGTTGATTTATAAAGAGAAATTATAACAAGGTAAAATAAGTAGTGTAGATTTAATTGAAGTTTAAAATTTATAATTATAAATGAGTAATTATCAAATCAATAGTTAAATTAATAGAAAATAGAATTATAATATATTTTGTGAAAGAGGATCGAGGCATGCTAGTGTACTTGGGCCGTTGGTTTTTTTTGACAGTGAACTGCGTCGTTTTTAACCAAAGCAACAAATATCCTCAAACCGGACAATCCAAATAGCAGTCATATCACAACAAATTATCATCCAGAAAGAAGCATAGATATTGAAGACGGTCCCACCGTTCACGCGGTGCAATGTCTCTAATAAGAGAAAAGTCTAGTCCTATATTTTGTCGTTTTAATAATGATGACGGTCCCTTTCAGGAGAAAAAAATAACATGATGGGTATCCACTCTTATCAACTGTCACATATTCTTCACTCCGTCTATAATCTACCAAATTGCATGTTTCCGTTAGTTGGGGATTATCTGCGCAAGTGAAATGGACCCTCCTCGTTAGACAGCCCTCCCTCCTCCTCATTCATGACCATGAGCATAAAGAGAGACGTGCAGTTTTCTGACACGTGACTAATTTATAATCCTAGAATAATGATCCTAGAGACACGGCGGCATTATCGAGACATGTTCTATTTCCTCCTCAATTATGTACTTCCACTTTTCCCAATTTCTAAACATGAAAAAACACAATTGAACATGTTAAAGAGCATATATTTCTTCCAATCCTCAGTTATAGTCTAAGTTGTCGATTAGAAAACTCTCTGAAAATTGTCCTGAAAGATTTTATAGCTGAATGTGTGTAAAAGCCTCAAAGGCTCGAAATTGCCCATGACGTTAAGGGTGTTTGGATTTTAATTTAACATTGACGAAGCTACTATCTTTAATATGTCATATATATTCTACTTAAGAAATGAAGTTTCCTGTGATTCGAATTACATTCTAATAGTTAAAATGTTCACATTTCAAAAAGAAGATCTTGAGTTTGAACCAATCATGTCCCCCCGTCCCCTCCTATTTCCCCTTGTACTTGTTAAAAGAAAAAAAAGAAAGAAAAATGTTGCTGAAGATCGATAAGAAATGAGACAACTAGATGTAAGAATTTCAATTATGTAATTATGTATATCTACTCCTCACTTTCCCATTGGAGTACTGAAGATAGATTAAAATCAACTTGATTACCAAAATTTTTTGTCGGGCTTAAGCATGAACTTCGTGATGGTTTGTTACAACTGGCTGCCTTATCCATTTAACCACCCTTCTCTTTTTGTTTCTTGTGGGCAAAAATAGATATGAAAATAATTGATCGTCTTATCCAGTGTGCCAATCAAATTTTGAAGAATGGTCGATTCTGAATATCTTTCTATTTTATTATTTTCTTTAAGTTGTGGCCCAACTCAATGGTTTGATAGAGCACTCCACGATGAGCTTGTAATAATTGTATGGCATTAACTACATTGCCGTGAAAAAGTACAAATACTGAAAACGCACTGAAATCATATTTTGAGTCTAACGCTCACTTAAATTCAAGCAATGCTTGATAAAGTATAGTGAATGTATGAAAATGCGCAACATGTGAAACCCAAACATTTTGCCCATGCATAGTTTGATCACAATTTTAAGAAAACTAAACCAAACAAAAAACCACTAAATCAAAACCAAAACATTAGGTTTTAATTTGGCTTAGTTTAGTTACGGTTATATAAAAATAATGAAATATCTTTCAATAAGGTTACCGAGTAAAGGTAAAAAGAGAAAATTATATACTTTGTAAGAGCGGCGACATGAGTTTAATAGAAATAGAGATTATTTGATAACTTTATTCTTTTAATTTTGAAAATTTAACTCAAGAGTTAAGTTACTAATTTTGAAATCAAATCCTTTGGCTTAGTTATAGTTCGGTTATATATAGTTTTCGTTCGAACTATAATCAAATCATAATTAACCAAATTGTTATTTGGTTTATTAATCATAACTTCAAAAATTTAGAAAAATCAAACCAAACTAAAATGCTCGGTTTTGATTTGATTCAGTTGATTATGGTTATTTTCCTCAATTTCATGCACAAGTACACCCTTTAAAACACAACTCATTTATATTTCATACATATATCCCCATCTAATTTCCAGTTATGTTGAAAAAGAAATAAAATGATAATATGGGCTAAATCACCTTATTAAACATAGAAAAATTTTTAAAGAAAGCTGACATATCCCTTATGGAGTAAAAAAGTATCACGTGGCTCTTGTTATTGGGGGATCAGGGAGCCCGCCTCCTAATCCCCTAATAAATAAAAATTATGTGATATTTTTCTACTCTATAAAGAAAAAAATTAATTCTTTATAGTCGGACCGTTGAACATAGCCTAGACTTTTTTTACATTCCACAGGATTGCGTCAACAAATTTTGACATGGTGTCATATTTTTTTTTTTAAGACGTCAATTTCAGAATTTTAATTTATTATTTTTGTACGTCTATCCACTCTGGCACTAGAAACCGTACCACCATTGAGTTCCTTTTGGCGATATTGTCTAATATCGTCTAATACTTTTGGCGATATTGTCTTTATGTTGTGTTCCTTAACATATAATTGAAAACATAATTCAAGGCTCTTCTAGAGAAGGGAATTCTTCTGCAATGTTCAATGCTAGACATAAATATATTGGTAAATTTTCAGGAATCACAACAAATAATGTTTTTTTTTAATAATAAAATTATTTTTCCAATTTCTGGTTCAGTCAATGGTTTCACTACTTAAAAGGTCGGTATAGTCTATTAGAATATCTGACAACAACGTAACAACAAGCTGTGGGACAGATCTATACTTCCATCAAGCAAAGTGATTAGAAGCAGTATGAAGTTGTTATCAGATTGGTGTCGGGGAAAATACGAGTGTAGTGGGAGAATGGTACAATAATGCCGGTTTGCAGTGAGCATACATGGGAAAAACCACCTAATGGACGTCTCAAGTGTAATGCCGATGCAGCACTATTCGGTGATAGAGGAGATAGGGTGTGGGAATGGTTTTCCAGAATGCACAAGGCAAGTTTCTCAGCTAGTTCAAGGTATATACGAGGCAATCTTGGATATGGACTTGGTGACAGTGACTTTTGAAATTGATGCTAAAAATATTGTTGATGTTGTTGCTTCCATACGAAAAGGGTACTCAGCATTCTACATGCTCATTCAAGAGTGTAAGTTGCTGCTTCAACAAAACTCGGACTACAGGCTTGTTCTTGTACGTCGAACAGCTAATCAGACAACTCATTATTTAGCTAGAAATTCCTGTTTTTATCCCCCGTTGTCTTTTGAAATGGGCCTCCATCTTTTCTAGAGGCTAACCTGATGTATAATGTTTTCAGTATTTAGTAATGATACGAAAGTTCCTATTTCAAAAAAAAAAAAGAGTAGTGATAGATTTGTAAAATCGTGCTTGTTTAGGAAAGAACGATAAATTTAAATCTATAGTCATATAATCACTTGAATGATAGCTATAAGACATTCAACAAATAATATATCAATTGTCAAAACTTATGTGATCTAAATATAAAAAAACTTATATAATCTAAAAACATCTTAATTAACTCTTAAATTGTTAACTAAGAGTACGATTCTCTTTTTTTACTATTCTTTTACATCATTTGTGCGGCGAATATTAAAAAAAAATGCATCTCCCCATCCTGATGTCATGTCATATATTTGGACTAGAGTATAAAATCAGTCATATCGCAACAATGACCCATAGATATTGAACGCTGTTGCACCGTTCACGTGGTGCAATGTTTAACTGCAACAATACACTTTAAATTTGTCGTTTCAAATTATGATGATATTTATTCACCCTTCAGATTTAAAGACACCGAGTGTTTTTATTATAGAGACATTTAGTATATATAGTGTATTCTCTATTATTAATTTATGTACTCTCATATGTGGGTTTATGAAACTAATAGTTGTAAAAATGTCAGATACAATGTCTCCAAAATAGAGATGTTTTCAGACCAAAATTAGTTATATTGACCCTACGCAAAATATTAATCACAAAATATTTTTCATATTTATTAGATTAACTATAACTAAATTAATCTGAATAACCACCATTTTAATTTTTTTATTTTCGAATACTATTATGGAACACAAACTATTTGACATTGATTTGCCTCCTCCACCACCAGGGGTGGGCATCGGTCGGGTCGGGCTTGAGCCCAGCCCAAACTCGACCCGACAGTCATTCGGGTTAGCATTTTCAGAACCTTGCCGACCCAGTTAGGGTCCAAAACCCGACTCGACCCGAGTCAACTCGAGTTGACTCATGTCGGGTGGGGTCCGATCCTCGGGTTGGGCCGGCCCAGTAACTACCCAAATTTGAAAGTAGGCCCAGAATTCCTCAAAAAAATTAAAAATCGAGTTTTGCTTTTTTTCTTTACACGTTTCAATATAATTTAAGCTCAATAAATGCCAACAAAATCAAAAAATGCATATTCAATAATCAAGTTCAAGTCCACAACATCACAAAACACATCTTCAATAATCAAGATACAATTTAAAAATTAAAGAGAAGTCCACAACCACAATATCATGATTCAATATCACAAAAAATATCACAATTCCCAAGGCAACAAATTTAAAAAGGTACCACAACCACAATATCACGATTCAATAATCAAAATACATACCCACACCAAAGTCCAAAACATTAAGAGAAGTCCATATCATCTTCAATCATAAACCGGAGAACTTAAAAAAAAAAAAAAAGAAAAAGAAAAAAAGAACAAAAACAAGCTTAATGTAGCATTGTAACCCATTATTCATCACCACCAAGGTCTAAGAATGACCTCATCAACCATCAATATCATGAAACAAGCTGTCCCGGCATTCTACAAAAATAACAAATCTATATTAGAATAAAAATTACATAGCAATATAGCATATACTATAGCATATAGTATTTATGTAATAGTAAATTTCCTTACTAAGCAACATGCTTCAAGTAAAGATTTTAAAATGAAACAAGTAACTATGCTCACAAGATCAAACATCTGTTGCATCATTGAATCACAATTTGGAACTTTCATTAATCTAAATTATTATGAATATCATTCAAGAACCTCGGATCTGTCAGAAACAAATCATTACTCACAGGCTCAAGCAATCAAGAACCCCAAGCTCAAGCAATTACAGTTATTCCACTCACTCCAATAAGGCAGTAACAAAAATCATAATAACTATCATAAAGAAAACAAAAATCGTAATAACACCATAATAACACCATAAACCCTTTCATATAGAAGTTCAAGCTAACAAAAATCAACCAAAATGAACCTTCATTCCACTGAGTCCACTCTCCAGTAAGGCAGTATGCAACTTCATTATATGAATATATATATATATATATATGAATGATTAAATGCACACAAGGAATTTATAGAATCAAAGACTTCCCCTCTGTGCTTTGACCAAATCAAGTTGAAAGCCCTGCGATTCCCAATTAAAAAAATAAGGATTTGGTGTCTTTTAGTTGACCCAGATTTGAATCTCGGCTAAAGGTAACTTCTTAGATTTATGAACTATTAGCTTTCCATTTTGCATCATGATTTAACTAAAGATTTGAGCTTCTTCTTATACCTTACCATAAATAAGATGCAACATAGTAACAAAAATCAGCAAAAAGAAAACATGGGAGGCGGAATCCAGAGACACCAAGGCAGCAGGGACGGTAGCACGAGCGGTAGACGAGTAGATTGTAGCTTGTAGGAGCGAGCAGCAGTGCCGGTTTGAGTAGGCGAGCAGAACAATGGTGGAGCAGTAGACCTGGCAATAACGGTGACGAATCATAGGGTGGCGGCGGCAATTTGGATTTTGTGTTCTAGGGTTCGAGGGTGAAACTTTAGAGAGACTATGAAAGAGATGAGAGAGGGGAGTCATTGTCAATTAAAAATCATATAATTCGAGTAGACCTGAGAATTAAAAATCATATAATTCGGGTAGACCCGAGAACACAAACCGGGTTAAACCCGATTCGGGTTTCTAGTTCGGGTTTAGGCGGGTCAGGCGGGTTTTATCCTCTCGACCAGGGAACCGACTCGACCCAGTCGGTTTTCCCACTCCCCAACCCGCCCTCGACCCGCTTGCTATAGTAATCCGACCCGACTCGAGCCATTTCGGGCCGGTAGGATCGGATTCGTAGGATTTCCAAATTGGATGCCCAGCCCTACCCACCACCACTAGGCCTGGGCATAAAACTGTCAAATCGATATCCTGTACCGAACTGAACCAGTTCTGTCTGATTTGGTTTGATTTTTAGCTTTTATAGTTTTGTTCTCCACTTGTAGGGTGCCTAACCGAGTCGGTATGGCTTGAGTTTAGCCAACCAAAACAGGTTAAACCTTTTTCAACTGGTAAATTGAATTTTTTTTTTTATTTTTTCTTGAAAATGGTATAGAACCAGCCTAAGCGTTATTGAGATTTGAAATCGCTTTACAAATTACAATCTTTCTTTCATAACCACAATTCAAAATCCAAATTTGAAACACAATATCAAATATTCAAAATACCAAATTTCAACCCAAAATCAAAATAACAAAATCTCCACTTGAAACCCTAAATTATTGGCTGCGCCTCCCTTCTCTTCCCTTCCGCAAGACCACCGCCGCCCCCGCTGCTCCATTGTTTCCGTCCACCGCCGCCGCTGCACTTATGCGTCCGCCAATGCCGCTGCGGTTGAAGCTGCCGCCGATGCCGCTGTCGTTGAAGCCGCCGCTAACTACCCTTCTCTCATCTCTCTATTTACTTGTGTCTGAAACCCAAAGTGGTGGCTGCTACAGAACCGAAAGAGAAACATCAATGGTGGTTGCTATGGAATCAAGTATGATAGAGAGAGAAACGTCAATGTGGCTGCTGCTATCAGACTTGAGATTGAAAGTTGAGAGAGACATTAGGTTTTTTTTGTTTCTTCTTTTGGGCTTTAAAATTGGCCCATTTTGTTTTTTTCTTTCCATTTTTTTTGGGGTCAAAAAGTTGGCCCAAGTTAAGTTTAAAAAAATAATAAATAAGGGCCCAAAGAGAAAACATACCCGGCCCAAATCAACCAGTTTCAAGTCTGTTTGGGTCGAGTTTACCGGCCCGTTGGGCCAGTCTCGGTTTTGTACTTCGGCAAACTGGCTAGAAGTCCGTTCGGTTTCGAGTTCGGGCCTAACCCGACTTGACCGACGTGATGCCTAGCTTAACCACCACCCATCTCTTTATCACCACCACCATTTTTACTACTTGTCTTTCTTCTCTCTGCCACACACCACCCCTAAATAAATGAAATAACAAAAGGTAAATCAAATGAACTAGAGGCTAGAGCAAGAGCCATATTGTTAATCAACAGTCCCAAGTCCCAACTTTTACAAGTATTATTTAGATTAGACTTCTTTATTAGAGAACTTTGATATTTTTATTTATTATTAGGACTTCGTTTTTAGGGTTTTACTTATAAATAGATTGTAATTTTTTAACTGAGTCATTTTTGGAACTACACTTGTGTGGCAAAATTCCTTGTTCGTTTTTGTGAGATATTTGATGATGATGATGATGATGATGATTATTATTATTATTATTCACTTGGGCCTCTTTTCATTGAAGTTGATGTCAATGAATTTACACCGATGCTTTGAAAGGTTGAACTTTTTTCTTTTATTTATAATGTGGGTTTTTTGGGATTAGTTGTGATGGGTCCTGATTATATAGTTTTGGATGTTGATTGAACACACTTGCTTGGTAGTTGGTTATTTGGGCCCAACGTCTTTATTGAATTTTGGTATTTGTTGTGGTAGGCTGTTGTAATAGATTTGCCCTTTGGCGGTGAATTGCTGGGGCTTGAGAGTTTTAAGATGTTTCTTTTTGCTTCTCTCCACGGCTGCCTGCCAAGGATTAAATTTGACGATTAGGTTGTATTAGGAATAGATTTGGAAGTGATGGTCTCAATTACTGCACTTTATGGGTTGCGGGCAAAGTTTAAGCTCTTGTTTTCTGGATTTTATGGCCTTAAATTAGTAATTTGTTTGGACTTTGCATATGATTAAGAATGATTTATTTGTAGTTAATTTGAGGTGAATTTGGCGTGAATTATTGTCCAACAACAGCTTTAAAAAATGTCAAGGACAAATTATTACTTTTTGCAAAGGTTAGGAACCTTTTGTAACATTTACCCTTATATTATTTATATTAGTTGTTCCATTTGTGCGTTGCACGAGAAGATAATATCGGATAATATAAGTCATTTAAGAGGAGTAAACTTTATTATTCAAGAAAAATTAAAGCTATAATCTTACATCGTTTATGTGTGCGTACATAAAAACAATATATGTGCTTTTGTACTATGAAATCTTAAGTTAATAAAAGGTAAAAATAAATGGAGTAAAAATCTTTAACACAAAACCAAAATAAGTAAAATTCAATTGAATATAATAACTTACTAAATAAATAATAAAAAATAACAGTATGAAAATAAATATACTAACTTAACAAAGCAAATAACACATGTTGTATTCGATAAAATTTAACTTAAATGGGTTTTTTATACATAACGTCCCTAACATTTCATTTTTTTAGAGATTATGTCCCTAATCGTTGTTTTTCTTTCTGTCCGTCCCTAACCTTTAAAAAAATCCCATATTTCATCCCTGGTGACGAAAACCGTCAAATTCCAACGCTAACTTCAAGGACAATTTCGGTAATATACAAAAAATTGATATTTTAATGTAAAAAAAAAAAAAAGTTGGGTAGGCTCCCCCTTTGCTGCCATTTCAGGCAGCCACAAGGCTATCAAAAATGGTAGCAATGGGGGAGTTTCCGGCAACCCTTTAGCTGTCGGAAATGGTAGAAGGGGGCCCCCTACATTTTTCTTTTTTTCCACTTTTTTTGCTTTTTTTCTTTTTTTACATTAAAATATCTAATTTTTGTATATTACCGAAATTGTCCTTGAGGGGTGAAATTTGATGGTTTCGTCATCATGAACGAAATAGGGGATTTCTTTAAAGGTTAAGGATGAACAGAAGGAAAAACAAATGTTAGGGACATAATCTCTAAAAAAGTGAAAGGTTACAGATGTTAGATGTAAAAAACCCAACTTAAATTAATGATGAAAGATAATACTAATTTAAAATCGGTTGGTTTCCCAACTTTTTATAAATTTACATGAAAGGTCATTTTTTAGGGATTCCGTTAATATTAACATTATTTTTCAATAAAATTACCATTGCGCCTCTTGACTTTTATACGCTTGCTACTTAAATAAATATAAGAAGAATTTTAAAAAGTAAAAAATAAAAAATAAAAGAGTAAATAAATAAAAGAATTTCTTTCCCAAGCCCAGCTTATCCACCACTAACCCATACCTGATCGTGTGAAAAAATGGCAAATTCCGAGAGCGTTCTAGCAAGGTCAAGGTGGGTGGGTAGGTAGGTAGAATGCAGGGAAGAAATACACATCTTTTCAGTATTATTATATTTTACTTTTTAAATCCTTTTTCTTTTTATTTAAATAATTTGGGTATAAATGTCATATTTATAGGAGTTGACAACATTTTTGGATGAAAACCGCTTTATAGTGACTTTGTTCGTTAATTTAGGAAAGGTTGGGAACCAATGGAGTTGACAAAAGAATGTTCTTATGTGCAAATTTATTTATGAAAGGTTATGGCCTCATAGCATTAAAAAAAAGAATGAAGACCTATTTCTTACAAAGTGAAAGGCTGGGGACCATTTATGAAATTTACCCTGGTTATTATATGCCAGTATTATTATTTCATTTAAATCAATTTCTATAACGTGGTCATTTTGTCTTCTGCAGTTCTGCCACTGATTCATCCACAATTTTTTGAAGAAGACATAAATAAATACTAGCTAATCCATCCGTTCGTTGCACAGAAAAACATATATACCTCTAAAACAAATTAAAACAAACAATTAATTAAATAATAAAAAATAAAAGTCATATACGTTCATCAACTAGATCACTCAAACTAAAAATTAACTAAAAGAAAAAATATATGCAACTGCTCCAAAATTAATATTCTACGTTAATTGATCAATTGTTGACAAATATATGTGTGCAATATATATAGAGCTGTTTGTATATTTACCCAATTAGACGGCCTAAAAATTGCTTTGATAATTCAAATATAAAATGAAATAGATAATTATGAATTTGATTTATACACTTACGTAGTTAAATGCAAAGAAAGAGATAATTAAGGATTTGATTGATACACTTGGTTATTGGAAATCTAGAGCATATCTAAATGCTAAAAGTCCCGCCTTAACAATTGAGAGATGATTTAAAATTATTATGCAAAATTAAAAGATGTAATAAATAAAATTCTAAAAATTTGAAAAATTTTGATTAATGTGAGCAGATAAATAGATTATTAAAAATTACTAGATTATTAAAAATCACTATGCAAAATTAAAAAATTAACCTGCTTTAGTATTATCTGATCATTATTAGGATATACGAAAATAAAAATAAAAAAATAAATGAGGCATAAGCTTGATATCATCATGATATCATATTCCTAATCCCTTAGGATACCAATTTTAGGCGAGAAAAATTAATGCACTATTTAGTATTATAAATATATTGTGATAATCTCAATCTCACATCGCTTGGGTGAAGAAAAGGAGACCGGTATATAAGTTAAGAGATTCACTCCATCTGATATGAGGATTTTTGAGTGAGAACTCAAGAGCAAAACCGTGAGAGCTATGCCCAAAGCGACAATATCATATTAAAGTAGAGCTGGTCGTTACAGATGTTATCAGAGCCGAGCCCAACCGGAAGTATGGCCAACAAGGACGTTGGGCCCCCTTAGATGGGGGGATTGTGATAGCCTCAATCCCACATCGCTTGGGTGAAGAAAATGAGACCAGATTATAAGTTAGGAGATTCACTCCATCTGATATGAGGTCTTTTAAGTGAGAACTCAAAAGCAACACCGTGAGGATTAGGCCCAAAGCGTATAATATCATGTCAAAGTGGAGCGGGTCGTTACATATATAGATTATTATTATGGTGAACGAAAATAAAAATAGAAAAATAAATGAGATATCAGCTTAACATTATCATGACATCAGATTCTTAATTCCCTTAGAATATCAGTTTTAGGCGGGAAAAATATTAGTTTTAGGCTGGAAAAATTAATGCACCACTTAGTTAGTATTATAAATATATAGATTAATATTAAGATGTACGAAAATAAAAATAAATAAATAAATAAATAAATAAAATATCAGCTTGACATTATCATGATATCATATTCTTAGTTCCCTTAGGATACTAGTTTTAGGCGGGAAAAATTAATGTACCACTTAATTAGTATTATAAATATATAGATTATTATTATGGTGAACGAAAATAAAAATAAAAAATAAATGAGACATATACTTGAAATTATCATGACATCAAATTCTTAGTTCCTTTAGGATATTAGTTTTAGATAGGAAAAATTAATACACCACTTAATTCGTATTATAAATATTTATAGATTAGTACTAGCGGTGACCGTGAGGCAGGGTTGTGTAATTCAATTTGTTCTCTCTCCCTCCCTTAAAAAGAATGTTATCTCTTTATTTGTTTTTTATGTTTTAGTTATGGTATGACTATATTTTTAAATTAATAATTTAAATAAATGGTGTCACGAGGAATGTATTTGAACTGGTGGTGTACCTAAAATTTGGTGCAACAAGAAATTTTTTCAATTGTGGAAATAATTGCGCTTATATTAAGAGTAATTATGTTTTGTCATAATTATAATTTTTACCATATGCATCATATTTTATTTGTTTTACTAGAATATATATATATATATATGCTACATGTACTTCTAAGAATAAGCTACATGTTATATGTTGTGCCAGAGTTTTTGGTGACCCATGCGACAAATGACGCAAGTAATAATATTAAAAATTTATGTATTTTTGGTGGCCCATTAAAATTCCAAAACCACCAAAGAACACTGGTGAAAAAAATCCTATGGAAGGAGGATAATTGGGGGAGGAAAGCAAAATTATAACTCTTAACTTTTTGACTCGAATTCTAGCCAAAATAGTTGAATAATAAAATGATGATGCAATAGAACTTGCCGTGAAAAGTTTGTGAAACATTCAAACTTGTCATTTGACGCCACCTGTAAGAACCCTAAGAAAAAGAGAGAGGTTAAAAAAGGAAAAAATCATTGTCGCTAATGGATGGTGAAAATTTGATCACTTGGGCCATGGATGACATGCTGAAACTGGCATCATTATCGCTATTGGGGTATGTTTACATTTTAGTTCAAACTATTATACTTGATTGGTTTGCTCCTCACTCAGTTGATTGTCATCAAGCGTATGATGCTCGTTGCCCTTTCGTGGAAATCAATCATCAATTCAATTGAAGATATTAATCGGACAAGAAAAATTATAAATACATTTGCACCAAAACAGTTGAAATAATTAAATTTTATATTTCATGAACTTCAAACTGACATACTCAAATCTAGTGGAACAACTCAAGTACTGAAAGAAAAACGATGCTTAACCAATTGCGCATTCTTCCCGTCCAAACTTCCATCAATATCAAAATCAATATTATCTTTATGCAGGCAGAAAAGTAATATGACTATTGCCAATGCCAACAAATACTTGGTGAAAACGGAAAGAAATGTAGCAGAGACAATATTCAGATTTTACTAAAAGAAAAAAATTGGAAACAGGTTGAGTTTAATCAACCTCCTCAATCTTTGGACCAGGTCCACTGCTGCTGGGAGCAGGACCATCATCATCCATGGCAGCACCACCCATGTCACCACCTGCACCCTGGTACATCTTTGCAATGATTGGGTTGCAGATGCCCTCAAGCTCCTCCATCTTGTCCTCAAACTCGTCAGCCTCTGCAAGCTGATTGCCTTCTAGCCATTGGATGGCCTGCTCAATTGCATCCTCAATCTTCTTCTTGTCGGCCGCCGGGAGCTTAGAAGCAATCTTCTCATCCTTAACGGTGTTCCTCATGTTGTAAGCATAGTTCTCCAAGGCATTCTTAGCCTCCACCTTTTTCTTGTGTTCTTCATCCTCAGACTTGTATTTTTCTGCATCCTGAACCATCTTCTCAATTTCCTCCTTTGAAAGTCTGCCCTTCTCATTGGTGATGGTGATCTTGTTCTTTTGACCGGTAGTCTTATCCTCAGCAGAGACATTTAAGATACCGTTGGCATCAATATCAAAGCACACGGTAATCTGAGGAACACCCCTAGGAGCAGGAGGAATGCCAGAGAGCTCGAATTTACCAAGAAGGTTGTTGTCCCTTGTCCTTGTTCTCTCTCCTTCATAGACCTGAATCAAGACACCAGGTTGGTTGTCTGAGTAAGTTGAGAACACCTGTTCCTTCTTTGTTGGGATGGTTGTGTTCCTGGGAATCAAAACAGTCATGACACCACCAGCTGTTTCTAGACCACAAGAGAGGGGAGTGACATCCAAAAGTAGAAGATCCTGAACCTTCTCATTACCCTCGCCACTCAAAATTGCAGCCTGGACAGCAGCACCGTATGCAACAGCTTCATCAGGGTTGATACTCTTGCACAATTCCTTTCCATTAAAAAAGTCCTGCAACAATTGCTGGACCTTGGGAATCCTAGTAGAACCACCAACTAGGACGACATCATGGACAGAACTTTTGTCCATCTTAGCATCCCTTAGACACTTCTCTACTGGTTCCATGCACTTTCTGAACAAGTCCATGTTTAGCTCCTCAAATCTTGCACGAGTGATGGTGGAGTAGAAATCTATACCCTCATAAAGAGAGTCAATCTCAATGGTTGTCTGGGCAGTGGATGAGAGAGTTCTCTTTGCTCTCTCACAGGCAGTCCTCAATCTCCTTAAAGCCCTGGGGTTACCACTAATGTCCTTCTTGTTCTTCCTCTTAAATTCCTGAACAAAATGATTCACCATTCTGTTGTCAAAGTCTTCACCTCCAAGGTGAGTGTCACCAGCAGTTGCCTTCACCTCAAAGATACCCTCTTCAATGGTCAGAAGAGAGACGTCAAAAGTACCACCTCCGAGATCAAAAATCAAAACATTCTTCTCACCAACGCTAGTTGCCTTCTTGTCAAGCCCATAGGCAATTGCAGCAGCTGTTGGTTCATTGATAATCCGCATCACATTTAAACCAGAAATTACACCTGCATCTTTGGTTGCTTGGCGTTGAGAGTCATTAAAGTAAGCTGGGACTGTAACAACAGCATTCTTAATAGTGGAACCAAGGTATGCCTCTGCAATTTCTTTCATTTTAATCAAAACCATGGAGGAGATTTCCTCAGCAGCAAACTGTTTTTCTTCACCTTTGTAAGCGACTACAATCATTGGTTTGTCACCAGGTCCAGCGACGACTTTAAAAGGCCACAACTTGATGTCACTCTGCACTGAGGCATCGCTAAATCTCCTACCAATCAACCTCTTGGCATCTATCAAAAATGCAAACAGACAAAAAATTACTCATTGGTAGATAGCCAAACAACTTCAACCTAACTAATGTGCAAAATAACAAACGCCTACATCATCCAAATTAACTAATACCTAACGGTTGAATTACAACACTATTTATAACTCGAATATAAACATACAGGAACTTCTAAATGAACATACGCAGTCTAATATCAATTTCCTTTTCATTCTAATGGAGCAGAAAAAGATGCAGACTTTCTTAGTATCGAATTTTTAATAATTTATGTTAACGGTGCCCGTAGATATGCTGAGCCAAAGAAATCGGCTTATGTAATGAAAATCGGTTTGGCACTTCAATTCAGAATTGAAAAGGAGAGAAAAATCACTGCAATTCAGAATTGGAAAGGAAAGAACAAATAATAGTGCGGCTAATATTATATGCTGAACGTCTAAAGATGTCGCTCAAACCTAGATAATCACAGCAAGATAACTATAACAATGGAGGTCAATAATTCTAGACCATCTGAAGAAGAAATTTAGAGAAAGTAACCGAACGTTCGACAAGGCCATAACATACATAAGTAAACTTTTAACAGGATTAACACATTATAGATCTACAATATAAAGCACAAAATCAACTACGAAACATCTTCAGAAGCAGATCTGAAAAAATTAACAAAAACAGAGTCTAAACAGAACTCATGTACGCATGTATAATTCTAAAACAGAGCAGATCATACCGAAAACAGTGTTCACTGGGTTCATGGCGACCTGGTTCTTAGCGGCATCACCGATAAGCCTCTCGGTGTCCGTGAAAGCAACATAAGATGGTGTAGTTCTGTTTCCTTGGTCATTGGCGATAATCTCAACGCGGTCGTGCTGCCACACGCCGACGCAAGAGTATGTTGTACCGAGATCTATACCAATCGCCGGTCCTTCTCCTTTGCCTGCCATTGCTGACTATTCAATCAGATCTGGAATTTTACGTAAAAAAGTTGAAAGAATGACACAGTTTGAAAATTGAAAGTAGGGTTTCAAGATACGAAGAAAGAGTTGGAAAACTGGAGTATATATAGGGTGAAGCAAGTCTGCCGCGGTGTTGATTTTTGAAGTTCGAGAATGTTCGAATGGACTGTATCCGTTGGATTGGTTATGGCAAAGTATTTGACGGTGTGAGATTCTTCCGTTTAATTCGGCGAAAAGACCACCCTTGTCAACTTGTCGCCGGATTCCTTCCAACTTAAGGCTGCTAGGGATGGGAACGCCCTAGGATACCGACCTCAACAGGGAACAGCACAAACGGGGATTCTACTTCGGGAGGAAAAATTTTCTAAAGAAAGTTTATCTACCCTCTAACTCCCAATCACATGCAGTTACGTGACACATAAGCTCTATATAGTCAGACCTCCCGGAAAGATACCCGACCCCAATGGAGAACTAGTCCAAATAAGGGTGAAAATTAGGGCTGGACATCGGATCTAGAAATTCATAAAACCGATCCGCCTGACTCTACACGAGTAGCTGGAAAATAAAGAACCCGACTCGACACTAATCGGGTTACCGGTTGAGTGGGTGCAACCCGTTTGACCCAACTCAGAAAACCCGATTCCAGTTAGACTCGATTTTTTTTTTCCTCCATAAAATCAAGTTGCCAAATGCTAATTGAATTTTTTATTTGTAGACAATTTCAGCAAAAGGCACACAGAATCAATTCCAATTTCCTCTGCCACACCCTCAAACTCAGTCATTCATGAACCCTAGACCCTCAATTCTAATTTCCTCAGCTGCTATTGCTACAAACGTGCCCTCAGTTGACCTTCGATCCACTGCCGCTGGCCCCGCCACATGCCCCTGTCGCCCACACTGTCGGGGTTAAAACAACTCCATTTCCCCTTTTTTCTGATTTTTGTTGCTTGATGTGGAAAAATTGCCTGGTTGTAACACATATGCGTCTAATTCCTCATTTAACTAGAAATTCTGCATATAATTCTCAAAACGAGTTTGTGACAAGAAATTCTTGGATACCTAGGTTTTTTATTTTTATCTTTTGTTATTTTATTGGGCTTGTATGCGGTTTTGGGCAGGTACACGGCCATCCCAAATAGCGAACCTGAGTCAACCCGAGTTGACTCAGGTTTTGAAACCAGGTCAGATCGGCTTGGTTTCAAATATCTTAACCGGACTTCTTGTTAAGTCGGGTTTAGATCGGAAGCAAAGCAGACCCGATGCCCAGGCCTAGCTAAGATTCTCCAAATTAACTAGAGATGAAGTCACAAAGAGAGGATGGGATGAAAATTTTTGAAGTAGTGATTAGGCGAGCACGGGGATTGCTGGAGTCCCCAACCAGATCCTTAACCTATTTAATTTTTAATTATTTTATTATCCACATATTTATTTAACGAAAATAAGAACATTTATATTAGTAGTGTTAAAATTAACTATCCATTTAAACAAAAAGTAGATTTTTAATGATTATTAAATAACACATAAATAAATTAATTTTAACTATTAATTTGTGTCATATTGGTATTAAGTGTTAAGTTAATTAAAATAAAAAAAAAAAGAAGAAATAATGTCATATAAAATATTAAATTTATTGTTGTTAACTTTAACAGCAAACTAACAATTTGTTAAAATAAATATTTTTAGCAACTACTTTAACATCACTAATGTAAGTTGTTTTTTGAGTTTTTAGTTAACAACTCTATTAATAACTTACTTAAGCACCACTAATGTGGATGCACTAATACAAATATACAATACTCAAAACACTCATGGCTTGATAGCACGTTGGTCTAATTTCTTGGTTGTTATACATTATTTTGCTCTAGTTTTATATTTCCTTATGTCTCAATCTTTTCCAAAATCCTTTATTTCCACCGTTTCACTTAGGGGTGAACACAATTCAATTCAAGAGGTTTTTTTCTATTTATTTTTAAATCAAATTACACGATTCGGTTTGCAGAAATTGTAAACCAAGCCATTTAATTCTTTAAACCAAATCAAATCAAACTTACCTTTTCAGTTCGATTCAGTTTTAAACCCGAGTATATCTATCGACGTAATGAGAATAGACTCAAAATATGATAATTTTATAAATATATAAATAAATATAAATCTTCTATTATTTAACTAATATACTTTTTTAGTACCAATGTCAACATCAAACTCATCAAAAGATAATAAATTTTACTAAAACACAAACATATATAACTAATGTAAGTTAACAAAGAAAAAATTCCTAATAATAATATACTCATACAGTCCTATTTGTCTTATACATCTTGCTTTTTACACAGATAAAGGTATTGAGAAAACAAAATTATAAACTAGCTTCTTAAAATACCCATATATTTAATTAAGTGTGAATATTTAATGGCAAAGCAGTTTTTATGAATGTGTTTCAATTGAAATTTGGAAAATGGAGCCAAGCAAATTTTTGTATTCCGATATGCGACAGGAGGTCTAGTTGGCTAGAGATCTTTATTTTTTTTTTAAAGCTCAAAAAACATGTCCAATTCAATGGTTCACATATTCCAAAATTAATTTTGCATTTTTAATATATGGGTGTAACTGTAAATGAACCAAGAAAATAATATCAAACATAGAAATTGGGATAAATGGGACATACAAAAAGGGAAATGTGTACAAAGTAAATGGTAAGTAGGGAGTATGTTTCAAAGATTACCAAATATGCTTATAGAAGTACTATTCCGTTCAAATATCTACTCATTAGAGTAAATATTCTATAGTGTCTATTAGACACTATTTTATAGAGTCCACTGTATACGTGACGAGTGTCCATTGAACATATTTGAGGGTAATGGGATCATCATCTTCCAATATATCCAATGGACAATATAAAATAACTACCAATTATAGTGTCAATGTTTTAGAAAAATATGCATAATTAACTGTTGTAGTTTCTTCAAAAAAAATAAATTTATAAGGGTATTTTTATAATAATAAAAATGAAATTAGTCTATAGCACTTTTGTACTGCATTTTTCCCACAAATATTGTTTAAATAAACCTCAGTTAGACTTTTTATTACATGTTAAATAAAATATGTGGTAAATTATTGGATGTATATATTATCTTACGTTAGATGCAAGGCCATACTTGACCATGGGCATAGCCCAAAAATTTTCAGGGCCCAATTTCATAGAATTTATTTTTCTTTTAATTCTTGCTACCCAAACCAGTGAAGTGGTGTTTAACTTTTTTTTTATTCAACAAACTAGTTATTTCATTTTTATTATTGAATAATATTTAGTATCATTGGTTTTTCTAGTCTATTTTAGTTAAATATTTAAATAAAAAAAGACACATTATAGGAGACCCATTTTTAAAACTTCACTTGAGGCCCTATTGAGCACAAGTCCGGCCCTGGTTGGATGTATATTTTATTTTTTAAGTATTTTGATGGATTTATATGTATTCAAAAGTTTTTTTATTTTTTAATTCAAAAATTTTTAATTTATGTGTGTATATATGTATCTAGGAATATTTTATATGTTTTTAAATCAAGTGGTTATCAAACGTTAGGTTACTTCTTCTGTACAACATAAATATGTTTCATAAATATGTTTTAATATAGACATCATTTGCATAATGTGTGGGTGTAAAAAAAAAACTGAAGTTTCATAATTTACAAAATTCCCATTACCGTCTAGTTATAGTGAAAAATAAGATATTTGATTTCTTGATGTCCATGAATGACAATCGTCTGGTCAGGATTGACTATACTATACAAGTTACCCAACATTTCAAAAAAATTTCGTTCTATTCCCAGGCCTCTGTAGGTAATTACCAATATATTAGCCCATTTATATATCTATATATTTTTATTTTCATTTTTAATTTAATGAATACTATTATAAACAAATGGGGGTGTCCCTAAAATGGAATTAAATTGCCATTGAAATTATTAAACTTTCTTGATAACTTTCATTAGATTTTTAATTTTCAATCCATTAGAAATTTTGGTAAACATTTTTGCTTTTGACAAGAAGTTGTTAAACGGGCGATGTGCGAGTAAAAAATATGATAACCTTCTCCGACTCATTCTCAAGTCAGGTAGATTTTCTTTATTCTAATCTCGACCTAATTACCCATTTAGTTGAGTATTCTTCGTCGTAAGATGGCTGGGTACTGACAGGTATCGGGTTTGATAGGTTTTTGTACCATTTATACTGAGTTTACTCAATAGCATTCCATATCAAGTAAAATATAATAACTATTAATTAACAATAAGTTAATAGAATGCAGTTTAACATGGCTAATCATATATTAATATTTCATACTAAGATATAATTTGATTTAGTATCTTCCCGTGCAATGCACGGATAAGAAACTAGTTAATTAAATTATTTAAAATTAACTTATTACTACATTGCTAAAAATAGCCAAATTATTGCAGTTAGAATATCAAACTCAGACAATTAATTTCACCGTCATAAATGAATTTAGTCCTTTGATATTTTTTCTCACGTTAGTTACACAATAATAATTTTTTAAATAAAGAATAAAAACGGCTCACTTTGGCTTGTTTTAAACTCTTTTTGACACTTAGAAACCTAAATCAAAACATTTCAGATGGTTTGAAATTTATTTATCAAATTAAACCAAACTATTTCACTTTTCAATATAAACCAATACAGGGTCCATTTGATATTGCTATTGCATACTCAACTTCTATTTTTCTGAAAAGCATAGCTGATAAAAGTATTTGATAAGTTATAAAAAGTGATTATTGAAGAAGTAATAACATTCTACGGCATATTTTGAGAAACAAGCATTAAAGTAGCGTTTTAGATTTTGCTTTTTAGTTTTTCCAATAATTAATAATTAAATTGTTGAATTTAACTCTATATTTATTTTTAATACATTTTGGCATATATTAGATAAGGATAGAGAAAATTTACAAAACATTTTATACAACAATCTATTTTATTTAAATATTTTCATTGAATCATAATTTATTTGATTGTGCATCATATATGTTTATTTTATTTTTTGTGTATTTTTATTAATTGGTTAATTTCAAATAATTTTTTTCTTCAGAAAGAAATTTCAAATAAATTCTTACTTTCAGTTATTGTCTATCGATATTGTATAATTTTCTGTAAAATATTACATATATATTACATATTATTTATAAAAGAAAAAAAATAAGAATACTATTATAATAATAAATAAAGCTTTAAATCATATTCTTTTTTTTTGGGAGGATAAATCATAAACTTTTTAGTAAACATAAACCAGAATAGCAATGAAAGAGCTAAATCTACCAAACGCTTAAAAACTGCTTTTGGACCTTACAGCAGTATAATTTTAGTAAAAATATTTACCAAACACTTAACTAATTCTTATCACAACAGTTTTTATATGTAGCACAGCAGAAGCTATTTATTGAAGAAGCTATTACAATAGCAAACTAAGCTCTAAACCATTCTCACATATTAGTTTAATTTTCCAATTAGATGGTTTATTTGCTCTGTCCTAATTTCACTCGTGTTTCCATCATTGTTGTCCCCAAGTCTCTCTATAATTCATGATTTTATATGTGGGAGTTAACATTGTGAAGTAATATGAAGTCTTCAAATTGTTTACTCTCCTACCTTTTAAGTAGAACAAGCGATGAGTACATGCGATTTATTTCTTATGTAAAATATTGAAATACATGCACATATATTTGAAGTAATAACTAATAATAATATTATAGTGAATTTTGTTGAGATAAATTATAAAATTATAAAGAAAATAATGATAATGGCTTAGTAGTAATTGACCTCTATGGTATGAGTATATTAATAAACCGAATGCAAAGTGGATCATGATATGTCAAATACGCTAAAGAAGAAAATTAAGATCACATTTCATTATCTCTTTTTAAGTTCCACTAGTTTGAGAGTGGCCAACTTAATTTTTGAATATATATTTAATTGAATTGTAATATGTGCAACAAACAAAAAGAATTTGTGAAATAATGTAACTTATAAAATTAATATCATAATAGACGCTTTAATAAAAGAATAACTTCATTCATAACTTGTGTGAAAGTTTAAGGGGGCAACAGGCAAAAATCAAAAGACATAGAAGGTGAAAAGTTACAACTCATCAATTTTCTTTATAATCTCAAAACTCATGAGTTGATTAAACTTATTATTATTAACAAAAAAAACTTAATTAAATAAATAAGGGTGTTTGTGTAAATTAAGGAAATAAGTGGGGCGAAATAGGAAATCAAAAGTTTCTGACTCAATCCGTCTTTAATATGTTGTAGATAAATCCTAGTGTTTTCTAGAATTAAAAGAGGCCTGATTTATGAATTTTAGGTAATCATTTGAATTTGTATAATAGTTAGGATAGTTTTGCATAATAATATTTTACGAAATGTGTTATGAAATTAAAGAAAATACAAGCAATATCAAGAAATATTTTTTAATGAGAGAGAGAGAGAGAGAGAGAATTTCAACTCTTTTTTGTTATGTTACCATATGAAGAATATGAGTCCACTATTTATAGATGAAGAAATGCAGGTGTTGGATCGTGATTAGAATTATTTGTCCTTGATAACCGAACTTGCATAATCACTTGAATTCTTGACATTTTAAATCACTTGCATTCCTGATAATTTGATAATCTACTTTATCCACTTGCATGCTTTGATAGTACTACGCTTGGCCATTTGTATACACCATTATTCCACTTAATTAGCTACTAGTCCAATAATCACTCCTTGCATAATACTAATTCACTGTGTCAATAATCATCTACACACAATCAATTTGCCTGAAACAAGTTGATGAATTTATAAAGCCCCCTCCCCCATGAAGGTTACTATGAGTTGCTGATGTATTTCCAAGGCATATATTAAGTCTCCATTTGAGATTGTTGTTGGAAGCACAACTTATCCTTTTTTGAGAAGCACAGCTAAAAAAAGTGCTTGGTAAATTTGGAAAAAAGTGATTATTGGAAAAGTAATTAATTCCAACAATAGATTTAAGATTAGTAGTAAGGTAATTTTTAAACTTCTACTTTTAACTTTTTCAATTAACAAGACCGACGAAAATTTCGGCCTAAGTTTCGATATATTGCGTTCCCTAGCTTTTTCTTCCTGCTTTTTCTTCCCCATTTCTTAGCTCTTCCGTCTACCTATAAATTCAAACTCCTCCTTCCCTGAAGAATCATTTGGTGCAGATCCCAATCTAGGTGACAACTTTTCCATCAAAAAGTAGGTAAATTTTTTTATGAAGTAAAATAAATTATGGATACCATGTAATAATAAATAAATGTATTATTAATTTCATATACTTTTTAGTAATTATAAATAGTTATAGCAGTAAAATAGTTGAAATTACCAGACACTTAAAAAATATTTTTGGACTCTACAGCAATTTTAGTACAAAAGTTTACCAAACACTAAACAACTTCTTCTTAAAGCATTTTTTTTCTTCACTAGCACAGCAAAAGCTACTTTTTTGAAAAGTTACAGCATTGCCGAACTAAGCCTGATATGACTATGGATTGCTGTTGACTCTCACTTTAGCTTTATTTCTTGGCGTTGCAACCAGTTATTTGCATCCATGGTTTTTTTTTACTTTTTTGCCTCTGTAAATAAATTTGACCGTAACTCTTAAAACAAAAAAAGATATTGCATAATAGTGAATATTAAGAAATTTAATAAGTCTATGGTTGTGGACTTTTTTAGTTTATTGATCGAAATTGTGAACATTATTAGTGTTTTTGTTTCCTCAATTTGCAAGTGTTCGACTTAGTGAAATGATAATTACAAACGAAGGACTACAGTTAATTCAAGATAAAGGAAGTTGCAATGTTGTTTTTGTAGAAGAGATTATTTTATTATATTCTCATTTCATTATATTCTTGGATCTTGTTGTGTCTTAATTTTTAGAGGTACCTCACCAATTGACACGTTCCAACCCTAGTACCTCTAACTTACTTGAGATATGACGTGCACTGACGATAAGTTCCAACTATAAGTTTGAATCTGCCGTCAAGGCACATAAACATTCTACTTATTTAAGAAAATTTTGGCAATATCTCCCCAATTTAATTAACAAAGCTAACAAGTACCAATGCCCAACATTAAGTCTATAACTCCTCATTCATTTCAAGCCATAATTCATATATGAAGAGATATACTAAACCAAGTATAATTCACCCGAAATACCTAATACTTACTAATAAATTAACCATATCAAAGCCTATATTTCATAATAACAAAAACTCATAAAAATCTTTATGTGGTGGCTCGAATTCTTGAAGTAGCAAGCTTAACCATTATGTGTTGCTCAAACTCTAATTGCTGTCTGGAAGGAAAATCATTTAAAAAAATATATGAGTTAACTAGTCCTGTGAGTAGAGTTTTTAAATAAACATGCTTGAGAAGTCAAATTACATCTTTTGAAAAAATCTCATAAAATGTAGTAACCACTTCTCGGTTTTCATAATTTGAAACATAATTTTGATATAACGTCAACATTGATAGGAACATTTCATGCGAGAAAACATCATGAACATAGTTTTACTTAATAATCATCATAAATCCAACATAACATCATCATCATCGATAAAATCATTACATTTTATAAAATATCATGAATATCATTTCATTTAATAATTATCATAAAATTCACTAGAAAATATCATAAAAATCATTTTTTTTCAAGATCATCATAGAATTTTCTTCAAAAAGTATCCAACATCTTATGATTATAATATCAAATCATACGCGCGTAGATATCAGCTTGGGCTATAGATGCCTTATGACCCTTTTGCTCTAGGTGACACAACAACCAGCTTGAGTCATAACTAGCACTTTAGGCCCCTTCACCTGGGCGGCACATCATATTAACAACTTGAGTTATAGGCCTCTTCGCCCGTATGCGGCATATTCATGACATAAGATACTGATTTAGAGGTTTTCATACATCATAATTCATATTTCAACTAGACGTCTCTTTAAAAATCGTGAAGTATCATTTCATATAAACATTTATATGAACTTTTCTAAAAAAAATATCAATTTTATGAAATTTCATAGAAATACTTGATCATCATAAAACATAACAAATTCATGTGAAACCATAGCATGATAAACTTTCATTTAGAAGAAAAGAAGAGGAAAAGCTCCACTTATCGACTAAGTAGTAACATAGATCCCTTCATGTTTCATTTCCTTTGATTTTTATCATTTCCTGCGACATTATATAAAAATTCTACATAACGTTTAATTCTTTTCCATTTCTCAATTCACGCATATAACTCAATTCTTTTACTTATCTTTTCTCAATCATACAATCTTCCTTCTAACTTACTAATTAAAGATTTTCTAGTTTAAGCAATTACCTTCATCATTATATGCTAAATTAGAAAACCCAATAATTACTCTTTATTTCTACACTTAACTAAATTCTTTCATTAAACATGAGTACGGCTTATTGAATCGAGACTTAGCTTACTCTTCAAATAAGGATCACTAAATTTTTCCCATTGTTTGGATAATGCCTATTTAAAACTATTTTAAAATAAAAAATGATGTCGTATATTTATGAAATTCTTCTAGAAAATAGGAAAATCATATATGTTCATCACATATGAAATTGAGCTCAAGAAAACCACGTTGGGAACACTAAAATATTTTTCTACTTCCCAAAATCTGTTCTCGGGTAGAAAAAACATGTCATAAAAACTCTCATCGGTCTCCAAATGGTGTCATTTGAATTTTAGATGATAGAAGACTCATAGAAGATCATTTTTCAATTTGTATCTTGTCAAAATTCATCATATACTATCATTTATGACATTTTAAATTTTGAAGGACGGAACAACATGTATCATAATTCTCTGTATAAGGTCCTTTTATTAATCATTTTAATATTCACATCCTCTAACGTAGAGCAAAGTAAAAAGAGAGCTAAATGTTCTTAATTAATTTCTTAAGTTAAAACTAATAATTTCAAACTTCAGAATTTCATATTATTCATATATCTCATTTATTCACTTTATCCATTCACATTTAACCTATTTCACTTTCTTATTCATTTATAATACATAAAGTCTCAAATTCTCAATAGCACCAAGCACAATCATTTCATAATATTTTTTCAATTACTTTCAACATTTCTACTACTACCCATTGTTAACTATCACTTCTATTCTTAGGTCATTTCTTAAACATCATTACATCATGATTTCAAATATCCATATTCATGTTTATTAAGAATAATGACACAATATAGAATTCATAACTCATTTTTTACTCTTTTTTTTAACCACCATTTTGCCATAGATCACTTTTACCAACTATAATCTACAAAATCTCCAAACTTCACATCTATGGTTTATGACAATATTATA